>JAKVQF020000933.1:0-92029 GCA_023091115.2 Trypanosomatidae sp. Fi-14 | reverse complement strand
ACACACACACACACATGCATATGCAAACGCAACAACAAGGCACAAGTCGGCATGCATTCATTCGTAGCTGCACACAACGCACGACACGTGTCACACACACATACATATGTGTACAAGCATGCGATGATCGACGAGCACGCAGTAGCACGGGCTGCGCACACGCACATGCACAAGTTGTGCGAAAACGTGACGTGGTGCGTGCGCATACACTCATGTGCGTTTACTTGTGCACTCGTGTATCACGTTGCCGTGTCTATTTGTAGGAGCATGCATAATGTCCACGTGTTGTATACAATGTGTGCGTATGTAACTGTGCACGTGCATGGTGTGTGTGTGTATGTTTGTTACAGTTTGTGTATATAGTGTATATGTGCTTTTTGTGTCGCGCACACATGTGCATGTGTGTATGTGTGTGTGTGTGTTTGCGTGCGCAAGAATGTATACACACACACACACACACACGTACACGCAGCTCTAGGTGTCGTCAATCGCAACGTGTGTGCACTATATGTAGCGCACGTACAGAGCGTGCATGCAGTGCACTAGTCAATGTCAGCATTGCGATCACGACGCACATGCGCTGCACCGTGTTCTGCCGCTGCTGGCCCGCTGCCGCCCGGCTGCTGCTGCTGTTGTTGTGCAGCGTCCGCGTCTGTTGTCGTCGTCGTGTATGTTCTCGTCGTGCTGTTGCTGCTGCTGTTGCTGACGTTGCCGCCGTGGTGGTACATGCCCTTCACAAACACCGCGACAAGGCACATTGCAACAAACGACACAATCGTCAGCAGCGTCAGCAGCGCGAGCACCGGCAGCGTCGCCGTCATCGCACTCGGGTCATAGGCATGCTTGTTGCCATTGTATTCATGCTCCGCCTTACTTGCCCACATGCATGTCATGTACAACATGGCTGCTGGCACCAGCGAGTACATCACCGACGCACACACACGCTCCGCGAGCGACGACGACATGACATGGTCGTGGTCGTCAACGTTGTTGCTGTTGCCGCTGACAAAGTCGTTGCGTGCGCGATCCGTGTGCAGCAGCGGTGCGCGCGCGCCCTCGTCGTCTGCCGCTGCGGCGGCTGCGCGTGTGCGTGTCATGGCCATGCATGGCGCCATCGCCGCGCGCAGCGTGCGCACGGCGAACAACAGCACCAGTGGCAGGGCAATGATGTAGAACGACAAGACGTGGTGCGTCGTGTCCGCGTCGCGCTCATTGGCATCCTTGTAGCGGAAACGTGTCGTCGTCATTGTTGTTGCGTGACCACCCGCCGCCGTGGTATGCTTGACGTGACGTGCATGGTCGACCGTCCCGTAGCTGCTGGCGTGCGTTGTGGCGGCGGTGGCGCGGCCGCCCTGCAGCACACGTGTCAGGGCAAGAGCAAAGAAGGCCCATACGCACGCATTCTCGAAGAGGGTGTTGACAACATACGCAACATAGTGCGAGCGCAGCGGTCGACCTGGGTGTCGTGCGTTGCCATCGCCCCTGTTTGTGCCCCAGACATCGCTGCTAGCAGCAGTCGCAGTAGCCGCAGCAGCAGCAGCGTCATTGTTGTTGTTGTTGTACCGGTTGCCACTGCTCGCCGTCGCCATTGTTGGCGGCTGCAGCGGCGATGTCGCGTCCGTGTGCCGGTGTGGTGCGTGGCCGTCGTCCTCGTAGCAGCGACAGTACGCCGAGGGCTTGAACAGATACATCTGCTGCAGTGTGCTGAGCAGCTGCACGAGCAGCCATGGCAGCAGCGCCCACAGCGGTGCAAGCATGCCCGACAGCACCGCCGCCGTCGTCGCGCACACGACACCGAGCGCGATGAGTTGCATGCCGCGCACAACACTCTGCCAGTCAAGCGCTGTGCTCACCGCGGCGAGGCAGACGAGGCTGCCGCTGAGCAAGAAGAGCGGACAAAGCACCCACAGCGGCAGCAGCACGAGGCCCCACGGCAGCTTGCGTGCCGCCTGCGTGTGGTCAAGCTTGTAGCACGTCAACGCCATGGCAAGCAACAGTGCCGTCAGGACACAGCCCGTCAGAAAGATGGCCGCCTGCAGCGCCGACAGCGAGCGCATGAAGCGCGGCACGCCAAGGTCACCCAGCTGCTTCAGCCCGTTGCGGCCGACGGCGTCGTACAGCACACGCTGATCCGGGTCAGCGAGCACGCGATGGGCCTCTTCAATCTCCTTGAAGTGCTCAGTGGTGCGGCCACCGGTGCGATCCGGGTGGTACTGCATGGCGAGGCGCCGATACTGGCGTCGTATAGCATCCTCGCTCGCATTCCGGTCGACCTGCAGCACCGTGTACAAATACCCGCTCGACGAACGTGGTAGCATGGCGAGTGACAATGTGTGTGCACGCGCAGCTGTCATACACACAAAAACAATATGCAAGCGACATACACATATACACACACATACACACACATATACAAACATACGCATACAGAGTGGAAGGTGCGCATGTGTCAGCTTGCCTCGTGTACATGCCTAGTCTACATCAGATAAACACACACACATATACACACACATACATACATATATATGTGTGCACACGTGTCGTTTGCTTGTCGCGTTACAGACAATACTTGCGCTCGGTAAAGTACGTGTGCTTGCCGAAGCGCGTGTGGCCGTGCGGGTCGGCGGGTGTCTTGCCATGCATGTACATCACCTGGCGAGTGTGCGGGTTGCCCGTGTACACTGTGATGGCCTCGTCGCGCACGTACGTGTCGCTCAGCTGCTCAATGACAGGCAGCACCTGCCGCCCACGTGTGCGCACAGTGCGGCCTGCCGTGTCGGCGTCAGCGCACTTGTCAGGGTCGACGAGCATGCCATTGCCAATGGTCGACATGTACACCGACGCATGTCGCTCGTCCTCGTCGTCGACGCACTCGTCCTTGTCGTCGTCGTCCTTGTCGTTGTCGTCCACGTACCGCCTGCTCGCCGCGGCAGCCATGGCGCTGTAGCCGCCCACGGCAGTGCGCGGGTGCATGTACTGTCGTCGCGCCTGGTGCTGCTGCTGTCGCCGCAGTGTCTGTGCGTCGTGGGTGCGCTGCGCTTGCGCGGCCGCCTGCAGCGCCTGGCGCAGTAACATTTGTCGTCGCACGCCCAGAGCGGGCTGCTGCAACGCACGCACGTCGCTCGTCTCGCTTGTGTAATCGGCGCGGTGTGTCGTCGTTGCCGTCATCGGCGACGACGACGACGGTGGTGCACTGGCGACGCTGCGCGTCAGGTACGGCGTGCTCTCGTAGCCGCCCGAGTAGCGACCACAGCCGTGCACGTCACGAATGACATCGAGGCTGACAGTGGACGCGGCCTGTCGCAGCTTGTCTTGGTGTGTCGTGGCCGCGCCCTCCTCGCGCCGCGGCTGTGCCTGCTCGAGCGCGAGCAGGTCGGCCTCGAGCACCTGCTCCTCTTGCCAGTTGCCGCACAACACCTTGCGCGACGCCGACGCGGTGGGCCGTACGCGGTTGTAGCGCTTCTCCTCGACCCACGTCCCGGCGGGGCTGCAGGTGTCGATTGGCACGTACGGACGACGACTACGCTGTGCCTGCATGACGTCTCGACACAGTATTCGCGTGCACGTGTGTGTGTTTGTGTGTGTGTGTGTACGTGTTTGTACGTCAGCACAACTAGACAAGAGACAAGGTGAGCACGCGACACTAGGCACACACACGCAGTCACACAGACACCGTTACACATGTCACCTGTCAATGTCACACATACAAACACATACGCACGCGTGCACATGTGTGTGTGCTTGTTTGCAGTGCACCACTGCTTACGTTTACGTGTTACTCGTGCACCTTGCCAGCCACCCGCCTGCGCACACGTGCTTAGCACCGCACTTACTCGCCTCATGTTCTTGCCGACGCAATGTGTGTGTGTGTGTGTGTGTGTGTGTGTGTGTGTCTTGTTTACTGCACCCACTTGGGCAGCTTCCTGTACGGGTTGCTGGCACTCGACGCACGCGGCTTCCGCGTCGACGCCGCGTCGCCGCCATGTCGTGCCTGCGCACGCGCGCGCTTGCTCGCCACGCGCGCATTGACCAGTGCGCCACCGTCGGTACTGCGCTGCAGTTTGCCCTCCTGCAGCTGCGTCGCCTTTGCCTGCAGCAGCTGCGCCTTCTTCGCCGCGCCCGTGACGACGCCGTTGACCATCTTGTAGTAGCGCGCCGCCTTCTTGCGCACCACCTGCAGCTGCATCTTGCGCGTCGCGGCTTCTTGCCGCGCCATCTCGCGCAGCCGCCGCCGCACACGCGCCTCGCCGCTCTCGCTCAGCCGCTTGCTCTCTTGCGCCTTCAGCAGCGCCTGTCGCCGTCGCGCCACCACCTCGCTCGTTGGCGCATTCATCAAGTTGAGCGCGCGCTGCTTCTGCACCTTCAGCGCCGACAGCGTTGACCGCGCCACCTCCTCGGTGACCTGCTCCTCCTCCCACGCGGGCCGCCGCCGCGCTGCCGCGAGCTCGTCGTCCGACAAGGCCACATCATCGGCCGCGTCGAGCTGGCGCACCGCCGACGTCGCGCCACCGGCGCCCGCCACGCCGTCAGCGCCCTCCTCGTCGTCGTCGCTGTCGAGGCCGGCCTCTTGCCGCGCCAGCCGCTCGCGCGCAACCTTGCCTTCGGGGTCAATGGGTGTGTACGTCGGGTCGAGCAGCTTGCGCACCTCGTGCACCCGCTCCGGCACGTAGCTGACGAGGCGTGGGTGGTCCTTGCGCGCCGCCTCGACCGCCGCCACGTCCTCGGGGCGGTTGCTGATGGCAACCGTGAAGGGCGACACGTGCGGCGGCAGCTCTTCGCCCATGCGGTAGCCATTGACCGGCAGCAGCGCACGCGCGTTGAGGCAGTCGAAGAGGTACTGCGGCTGCACATACTCGACGTGGTCGCTGCGCACCATGCCGGGCGGCAGCGTGGGCCGGTCAACCACGACGTGGGTCAGGTGCTCGAGCACGTACTCGGTCGCCACTCGCCCACCCGCCGACTCGATGATCAGTCGCGCGTGCTTGCTCGGCACCTCGCGTGAGAGGTAGAAGGTCAGGCCAGCAAAGACGCGTCGCACACGTGCCAGCTCCTGCTGCTGCAGCGTCGTCACGCTTGCCTGCTCCTTGGCCTGCTGTCGCTGCGCCTGCGTCGCGTCGGGCGCCGTCATGGACGCCACCGCGTCTGCCTGGAAGTCAGCCGCCACCGCCGTCGCATCCCTGTCGTTGCCCTCCTCGTCCAGGCCTGTTGCTGTTGCTGCGGCTGTTGCAGCGGACGACAGCGTCACACCGTGGCCGTCGGCTACCATGTGTTGCTGCTGCTCTTGCTGCAGCTGCAGCCGCTCCGCCTCGGCCTCGGCCTCCTCGTCGCGGTCGCGCTGCAAGTCGGCGTTCAGCTTGTACAGCACAAACTTCATCAGCTCGAGGTAAAACTCGAGGAAGCTGAGCAAGATGTACTGCTGTATGCCGGACGGAAACGCGTGCGCGTACTCGTGTGGGCAGAGCCAGCGCACGCGCACACCGCGCACAATCGCCTCAAAGTAGTAGCCCTTGACCGAGATGAACGCCTTCGTCAGCAGCTTCGCACCGCTAATGTACGCGTTCCACTGCGCACACATCGCCCGCGCGCGTTCGTGCATGCCACTCGTGAGCGCGTGGTGCAGCTCGACGGTGCTGTCCGAGCGCACCTCCGGCGTCAGGAAGGCGTACAGCGCGATGAGTGACATGGCATCGTCGACATCGCGCACCGCATCGACAAAGTAAGGGTAACGCTCCTTGATCGTCGCGACGAGGCTGTGCCGCGGCTTGACCGCGGGCGAGTGCAGCGTCTTGAGGTCATCTTGCCGGCCCATGGCCTCGGCACGCTTGACCTTGCGCTCCCACGCACGCAGCGCCATCATGCGCTGTGTCAGCTGATCGTGCACCAGCCAGCGAATCTCACGCGCGAGGTAGTACTGCTTCTCGTTGCCGCTCTGCTTCTGCTTGCTGCGCGCGAGGGCGCGCGGGTAGATGCCTTTCAGGATGCACAGCCGGCGAAAGTGCATCGAGTCGAGCTGCAGCAGCCGCGTCGCCTGCATGCGCGTCAGATACTTCTTCTTGAAGCGCTCCTTCTTGACACGCTTCGACCACGCCTGCTTACGATGACCCATGGTGCCGTGTGTGTGAGAGTGTGTAGTGTGTGTGTATGTGTATGTATATGCGACTACAAAAAAAACAAACTGCACACGCAAGCAAGCAAGACACACGTGCAAACGCACTCACAACAGCTTTTCACACACACACACACATACATGCATATACTCATGCGTGCCGACATGCGCTATGCCGCGTCACGGGTGAGCTGTGCGTCGGGCATGGGTGCCGTGTGTGTGCTCTGCGCGGCACGCGCCTTGGCGCTGCGCCAGCGCTCTCGTTGCTGCTTCAGCTGCGCGAGCGTCGTGAGGCGGTGCTGCAGGTCATACGCGGCGCCCGGGTAGACGCCGTCCTCGAAGTGACGGTCGAGCAGGTTGGCGTCGTCAACGGCGGTGTCTGTGGCGAAGGTGTAGGGCGGCGTGAAGAGGGTGTACAAGTACGTGCTGCGCGCCTCCAGTGAAGGGAAGTCGTCACTCCAGTCACTCATCTGTGTAAAGCCGGCAAGCGGGACGACGTGGTCGGTGTCAACGACGCGGCGGGTGAAGAGGAGGCCTTGCATGTGGTCGAGCTCGTGCTGCGCCATGCGTGCGCGCAGACCGTCAAGGGTGACGTCGACGTCGTTGCCGTGCTCATCGCAGCCGCGCAGCTGCACCGTCAACGGCCGCTCAATGTAGTGCAGCAGGTAGCAGCAACTCGCACACGGCTCCCACGCAAAGCACGTCTGCCGTGCGCGGCGCAGCTCGGCCATCATGCGCGCCTCGTACGCGCGCGGCGCGGTGTCGCACGCCGCCGCCTGCCGCGCCCACGCCTGCGCGCGCACGTCGACGGCGTTGACGTAGACGCGATCGTCAAACAGCACAAACGCCTGCACATTCCAGCCAATCTGCGGTGCTGACAGTGACGGGTACTGGTAGTAGTGACGTGCCGCGCGCAGCTGCGCCATCATGCCACTCACCTCGCCGCTGATGAGCAACTCGCGCGACAGCGCAAAGGCCGGCTGTAGCAGCGAGCGCGACGGTAGCTGCACAATTGGGTAGCGGTCATCGCCGCCGTTCGCGGCAACGTCGTCGCCAAAGGCGCGTCGACACGTGCGCACGCCACTACACGACGCCACCGCAGCACGCCGCCACGACACACGTAGCGATGACGATAGCAACGTCGTGGTCGTGCAACACGACAGGCGGCTGCGCACACGCGCACCGCGCATCACAGCGCTGCACCGCATTGCACACACCATACACAATGCTGCAAACAACGGCAAGCAGGCAATGACACACACGTGTGACGTCAGCAACGAGACACACACACACATACATGGCGCCCACATGCAGGCAATGTACATGTGCGCACTGTACATGCGCGCAAACAACGCACAACAATGCAGAGGGGTGTTAGTGACAGCGGCCACGTTGCCGCACACACATACACACACACACACACACACACTTGCGTATACGCGTCTGTATCACATAAGTATACTCGTACAATGCAAGACAGACATACGCTCATACACACTTGTGTATACGCACGCGTGTATGCGCGATCGAATGTGACACAGATGTGTGGAAGGCGCAAGGAGAAGGGAAAGCGAGTACATACATGTTTCGACGTCAGACAAGACAAAGGACGTATGCGCACTTGTTTGTGTGTGTGTATACATTGCAAGCAACCTCGTCCTACGTACACACGTGTGTACATACATGTAGGCGTGTGTATACGTATGTACGCACGACACACATACACAAGTGTATGGCGTGTGTGTGTGTGTGCGTGTTGCGACTACGACGACGTAAAGAGCGACATGGGTGTGCGCGTTGCAGCACGTGCAACGGGTGTACCACACAGCGGCTGCAGTCGCTGTCTTGTGTACGCGTCGTCAGCAGTAGTTGTGACGGCGGCGGCTGCGGCTGGCGACGATGACGACATCAGCGCAGGCGAGCGCGGTGGTGACGCGCGCACGCGCGATGGGCTGACCGATGACGCGGCAAACAGGCTGACACCAACGCGCGCAGGAGAGGACGGTCGTGGCTGTGTCTGTTGCCGCGATGATGTTGTCAGCGTGTTGCAATAATAGTCACCACTGGCCGTGTTGTTGTGCACCGTGTCGCTGCCGTAGACGCTCGCGTACGAGGACGACGACAAGGGCAGCGGTGCGGCTACATTCACATCATTGTTGTTGTTATTGTACTGTGCCGCCGCCGCAGTTGCATGTCGCATGCTCGCGGCTGCGAAAGCGTCGTCATGACGGCTCGGACGCGTAGGCTCTACAGGCGCTCGACGCACGCCAATCGTTGTTGCTGTTGCTGCTACTGCTGCTGCTGCGAGCTGTGCGTTGCGCGCGCTGACACCAAAAATGTCGTGGTCATGGCTCGCCGGCAGCGCGGCCGCCTCGCGTGTCACACGCGCGCTGGGCTTGTGCGGCGGCAGGACATTGTCGGGCAGCTGTGCGTGCTGTCGCCAGATGACGTCACGTGTGCGCGTGGCGGGGCGACGGCGTGCCGCGGCGCTGTCGAGCACGTCATCCTCGCTGCGCGGTACGAGGCTGCTGTCGAGGTGACTGTCACTGTGCGGGTGGTAGGTGTGCTGTACACGTCGCGACAACGCCGCCGCCGCCGCCTGCGCATCGCGCTCCTCTGCTGCTGCTGTTGTTGCTGTTGCGGTTGTAGGCGTTCCATGCTCAGCAGCAGTAGCAGCAGCAGCCGGACGTGTCGTCGCCACGGTGTTGTCCCAGCAAAACACATTGAGCGTGTCGGCTGGGCTGCTCGCGTGACGCCGTCGACGCGCACTCGTCGCTGTCGTCGTCGCCATCGTTGCCGCTGCTGCTGACGACGACGGCGACATGCCACCCGATCGCGGCGGCTGCTGCACACGTGCTGCGCTACCATCACCGTCGTCGCTGCCGTCTACAACACCGTCACCACCACCGCCGCCGCCAGCCACAAAGCGTGCAAGCACACCGAGGCCGTCGTCTGGCACGCCCGCGCGAGGTGACACCGCCACACCCTCGCGGTGTGCAACGAGCTTGCGGCCCACGCGCAGCAGTGACGTCCGCCGTGGTGTGCGCACGCCAGCCGCCGGCGCCTCGGCGTCAGCGTATCGCCGACTGCTGCCCAGCGGACACACAACGCCGCCACGGCTGCTGCTGCTGCTGCTGTTGCTGCTCTTATTGCCGTTGCTGCTGTGCGTGGCGGCTGCGGTTGCCGTAGTAGTCGTAATGGCAGCAGCAGCAGCGGTGGTGGCGTCAACGTGAAATTGACGTCGTGCCGGCCGCGTCTGCAGCTGCGGATCGACAACGTAGCGCTGCCGGAACAGTGCCTTGACGTCCTCAGTACGGGTGAGGTCGAGGCGGAGGGCGGCGTCGAAGTTGCTGGCGGCGGCCGTCACGTAGGGCGGCTGCTGCTGCAGCAACTCGCGCAGCTCGCGTGCGAGCGGCGGTGACGTCGCAGGCGGTGTGACGACGCCGTCGTGCTTGCCCTTGTGCGAGGCACGACGTGACGACAAGGCCGAGGGCTGTTGTTGCTGCGCGTGCTGTTGCTGCTGTTGCTGCCGTGCCTTGTGCAGTGCATCACGCTGCTGCTGTTGCTGCGTGCTCGTGTCAGCGACATCGTCTGCGGTGGCGGGTGGCGCTGCACGCTGCACAAACGACGTCGCCGGTGACGGTGTCACAGAGCCTGCCGTCAGCACACTGCGCGTGACGACGCTGACGCTGTCGATGCGACAGTGCTGCGCGGGCGCGTCTGCGTGCACCTCTGCCGCTGTCGTCGTCGCCGCCTTCTCCTTCTCGTCACGACTGCGGTGACTGCGACTGTGATGGCGGTGATGGCGGTGATGATGCGACGAGTGCTGCTGCTGCTGCTGTTGTTGTTGCTGCACGTCTGCGTCGTGCGCGGTGGCTGTCGCGCGAGCGTCAGCCGTCTTGTCACCGTCGCGTTGTTGTCGCTGCTGCTGTGACGATGACAATGCTGCTCGCTGTGCGCTGGCATGACGACTGCGCTGCTCTTGGGCGGTGTCGACGTTTGTTGCTCTTGTTGTCGCCGCCGTCGTGTGACGTGGTGTGTGCACCTGCTCGTATGTAGCGACAATGCGCCGCGGCTTGGCGAGCTCGGCGATGCGTGGACTGCACGTGCGCGTGCGCGCCGCGGCTGTCGTGGCGACATGACGTGCAACACGACCACTGCGCTGCGCCTGCGCTTGTGCCGGCTCTTGTGCGTGCGCTTGTGCTCGTGTGCACGGTGTGCGTGCACGTACGCGAGCAGGCGAGGGCGCCGTCGCCGCCGCCTTGCCCTGTGTGGCGCCTGTTGTGCGCGCCGCGTTGTTGTTGTTGTTGTGCTGACTGCCGTCGTCGCGGCTGCGCACACTCGCCGGTGTCGTTGCACGCTGCGCAGATGCGTGTGGTGCACATGTCGTCGTTGCCGCCGTCGCTACAGTCGCCGCAGCAGCCGCGACGCGTGACGAGTGCGTCGAGGCCGACGACCAGCGTCGCGGCGTCGACGGCGGTGTGCGTGCGCTCTGCAGACGCTTGACCCAAGCGGGCGCCGTGTCTGTTGCCGCGGTGCCATCATTGTCACGGCCGCCGTTGCCGCCGCTGATGCCGTGCATGAGCAGCTCCTGCTGCTGTTGTGCGTGCTCGCGTGCACACTGCGCAAGCACAGCGGCGACAACTGGGTTGCGATGCTGCTGCTGCTGCTGCTGTTCGTGTGGCGGTGGTGGCGGTGGTGTGACTGCGAGTGTGGCGACGGCAGCAGGCACGTCATTGGCTACTGCAGCTGCACCACCACCACCACCATTGCTCACGTCCTGTCGCGCGCTTGTAACCTTTGCAGCATCGACGACGGGCTGCTGCTGCTGCTGCTGCTGTGTGTCTGCTGCACGAAGCTCGTCAAGGAACGCCGACACACGCGTGTGCGCCGCGGTGTCCTCGTCATCATTCGTCTTCCGCTTGTGCTCTTGTCTGCTGCTGCTGTTGTCGTCATTGTTGTTGCTGTTGTGCTTGCTAGCATGGCTGTCGCCAGTGGCAGGCACACGAGCAGCAAAGCAGCGCTGCGCTGAGCGTGGTGGTAGACGCGTTGCACTCGCCCGCGACGTCGTCGCCGCCGCGGACGATGACAGCGACACCGTCGTCGTATTGTCTACGTCTGCGCTCCGCTGCATGCGTGGGGTGTGTACAGCACCGATGGCGGTGTGCAGAGGCACGTCAACGACCGCCGCATCGCCGCGCTCGCGCACGACAAACGACGACACACTCGACGACGACGACGACGACAGCGTGTCGCTGTCGCTCTCGTACGTCATCGACTATGTATATATATGTCTGTCTGTGTGTATGTTTTGTTTGTATATGTGTGCGCCAAGACTGTACTACATGCTACAACAAGCACGACAACACGACTGACGTGTACACACACACACACAGCATTCCGTACAGACACAGAGACATTCCGTGGCCTGTGCGCTTCCATGCACGCACACACACACACACACACACATCTGTGCGCGCACGTGTCAGATCGACTTGCGCCGCTTGCCACGACGGTGCGGTAGCAACGCTGCGTGTGTTGCGCTCGATATGTTGGTTGCTGTTGTTGTTGCGGTGGCGGTGGTGACGCCTGCTGTTGTTGCGCTTGCACTCGATGATGCCGTAGACGCCATGTTGTGTACTGCTGCTGCTGATGGAGCTGTCGCGACTGTCGATGGTGTGTGCTGCGTGCATGGCCCTGTCACGGCCATGGCGTGTTGTGGCGCGAGTGCGTCGTGTGACACGCGTAGTGAGAATGGTTGCACACTCAGCATCGCTGTGGCCACGTCAGCATCGCTGCTGTAGTTACGCATCGGTTGTTGTTGCTGCAGTTGCTCGCTGCTCTTGCTGCCGCTGCTGTTGTCCTTGTCGCCTGCAGACGCGGCGTGGCTGCGACGATGTGCATGGCTGTCGACGACAGACAGCGACGTGGGCTGCTGCTGCTGCTGTTGTTGTGACGTCTGCGCTGTCGGCAACACACTAGGCAACTGACGCTGCTGATAGTAGCTGGCGAGGACGTGCTGTAGCGGCTGTTGCTGCGGCACTGACACCAATGACGACGATAATGTACGTGCCGCTGCTTCTGTTGTCGTTGTCGTTGCCTCGCTGTTGTTGTTGTTGTTGCTCGTCGCGGCCGACACAACGCCACCGCCGTTGCCGCTGTGTAGCAGCTGTGCCACGTCAATGAACACACCCTCGCCCGACACCGCGACAGCGCCCGGCACGTCGAGGCCGCGTTGCGCCAGTGCGCGCGACGATTGCGGCGACATTGCCAGTGTGCTGCCACTGCTGTGGTGGTGGTTGTTGCGCGGGGCGTGTGTGCAGATGACGACGCTTGCCGCCTCGTCAGCACAGCTCTGCGGCAACGTCGTCTGCGACTCGCTTGCTGCTGCTCCCGCTCCGTCACACCGCGTATTGTTGCTGTTGTTGTTGCCAGACAAGGCGGCGGCAGCCGCAGTCGTCGTCAGCGCCAGCGACGCATTGGTGCTCGTCAAGTTCGACGAGAGCACGTCTGCCGACGTCGACGGCGGCAGCGTGCCGGGCGGTGTGCGCGGCCGTGGCTGCGCTGCTGCACCTGTTGTTGTTGCCGTTGTTGTTGTACCAGGCATCGTTGCGAGTGGCGCATGTGCGCTCGTCGTCGTCGTCGTCGCCGCCGCGCGTGTACGCGGAAAGCGCAGCTTGATCGTCGTCAAGCCGCGCTTCACATTGCCGGCCGCATCACACCAGCTGCCCTCCCACAGCCACGGCGGCAGCTGCGACGGCACCGTCACGGGGCCGACAAACTCGCCGACAAACGTCACCGCATCGCCCGCTGCTTGACGCACAAAGCGACGATACTCGGCGGCGGCGGCGGCGAGCGACCACTGCTGCAGTTTGCGCAAGGCCAAGATAACGAGGCTGGTGACGTAGCTGCCATCGAGGCAGTGCACATACACAGGGTGCCACGCCGCGTCCATGAGCACCGTCAGCGCCGCGCTCACGCTGCTCGGCAGCAGCTGTGCCTCGCCCTTGTAGCGATCGGCGTGAATGTGTCGCAGCGTCGTCCCGTTGGCGGCCGCGAAGCAGCGCAGATCGTACGTCGGCTCCTCGGGCGTCAAACACACAATACAGCGCAGTCGCCGACGACGCAGAAAGGCAAAGTTGCGCAGTGTTGGGTACGCGCCGCGGTAAACGCCCTCCTCCACCGCCGCAAAGCGAAACGGCGGCACCAGGTCGAGGGGCTCGTCGTCGGCAGCAGCAACAACGCCTGCTGCTGCGGCGGGGTGTGTGTGACCGCTGCTCGTGTACATGTGTGCCCTCGTCGAGTGCACACCGCTAGTACTGTTCATGTCGTTGTCGCTGTTGACGGTGCCGTGTGTGTGCAGCATGGTGCTGCGTACCACTCATGTATGTACATACAGACACACAATGCAAGCAAGACGCAGCACGCGTGTGTACACTGTTGTCGTGTGCAGTCGAGTAGGCAGTGTCATTGTTGTGTACGCATGCGCTCCTCTGCGCTCGTTACCTTGTGTACACACACACAAACACACACAAACATGCGCGACTCGTTACGCTCGCCGCCTGCTTACAACATTGTGATGACACACACACACACACATACACCTCTGCTACGTCCTTACGCAGTCTTACACACACATACACTCTTGTATGTATACTCATTGTCCTCTTGCGTGGGCTACAGTGCCGCGGTCAGCTTGTCCAGGCCGAGCATGCGTGTGGGCAGGGCCCAGAACAAGTATGCCATGAGCGCGCCGCCCGTCGCGGCGCCGTGCTCTTGCGGCAGCGTCGTGAAGATGCGCCAGACGTCAATGACCATGACAAACGCCGTCAGCACCAGAAACGGCACCGGCGGCTGCTGTATAAAGTTCAGGTGACGGAAGATGAGCCCCTCGACGGCGATGAGGCCCATGATGAACGGGTTCGGCCCGTAGCAGTGCCCGCGCACCTCGAGCTCATCCTTGCCATAGTACAGGTCAAAGTGTTGCCGCGCCAGGTGCAGGGCACTGCCGCCGAGGGTGCAGAGCAGCGCAAAGAAGGTGAGGCGTGTGTTGCCGAGGAAGTTAAGCATCGTCTCACCAAACTGCCACAACAGCCAGCCGTCAATGAGCAGCTGCAGCAGATTCTCCTGGTAAAAGGCGTTGGTGACGAGCGGGTAGAGGCGGTGCCAGTTCTCGCGTGACAAGGTGCAGTGCTCAATCACCCAGTCCCGCCACTCGTCGCTGCCAAAGTGCATGACGAGGTAGACAACCACGTTGGCGAGCAGCAGCAGCATGACGACGTTGATCGTGTGAAAGGGCGGCGGGAAGGGCAGGTAGCCCGGGCCGCCACCGTCGCCCATCCCGCCGTCGTCCTGCTGCTGCTCCTCGTCGTCGCCGTCTTTGCGATACTTGTCAAGTGCACTCTTCAGCGTCTGCGTGTTCGTTGATGACGAGGACGAGGACGAGGACGAGGGTAGCAGCACCGGACGTGTGTGTGTGCACAAGCAGCGACACGGTGCCGTGTACGCGGCCAGCCATCGACTCTGCACAAGAGCACGCGTGTGTGTGGCCGTCGTCGTCGTATGCATTGTCATGGCGCGCCGCATCGACGACGACGACAACGCCGTGGCCGTTGCCAACGCGGCAGCCGCAGACGCGCTGGACATGGCCACCGCCGCCGTCATCGGTGTCGCAGCAGCAGCAGCAGCAACGACGGCGGCGCGTGACGACAGCGTACGTGCCGACGTCAGCTGTGCGACGTGCTGCACCCGCGATGCGTGCCGCATCGTCGTCGTTGTCGTTGTCGCTGTTCTGCACAAGGCGCGCATGGCCACAACAACGGCTGGACTACACAGCAGGCCACGCTGCAGCACCGCGTGCGTTGCGCGACGCACACAAGCGTGACTGGCACACATTGCACCTATACACACACACACACAAGTGTGTCACTGTATGTATATGTATGTATGCGACTGCTACGGATCTGTGTATGTGTGTGTATGTATGCGTGTTGCCCTCGCACTCACACACGCAGACACAAGCACACGGCAATGTATACATGTATGTGTGTGTGTGTGTGTGTGTGTGCATTGTTATTGTCGCATGCAAAACACACGCATGTGTGTGTGGCACTGCCTCGTCGCTTACACGTGTGTGCATGCGCGCCACCACACACAAAACGCTATGCGTCACCTTGTGCTCGTGCCGTGTCCACCGCACTGCCACCGTTGTCTTGCCCTTGTTGCTGTTGTTGTTGTTGTAGCAGCTTGCGGCGCTCCTCGAGCAGTTGCTTCTCGACCATGTCACGGTGCAGCACATCGCGCAGTCGCATACGGCGATAGCGCATAAAGTTCATCTTGCTGCGCAGGTGCGGTGACGCGGTGCCGCGCACGCGGCCAAACAGCGGCGTCAGCTGCTGTTGCAGGTCACGGAAGGTCACATGCTCGGGCACACCAATCAGCGCCTTGGCCTCGTCCAAGTCAAGCATGTCTATGCGCACAACGTGGCGCACACGCCACAGCTGCTTGCGCACACTGGGCACATCGGCAACAATGACCGTCTGCCCCATAAACTCGAGTCGCAAGCTACGCAGCATGTTGTTCACCTCCCAGCCATGCTTGAACGGGTGATCGGCACACGTGACGATGAAGATGTTGCCCACACGACGATGTGGTGCGGCCGACACGACCGAGGGCGACATGGTGGTGGTGGTAGCGTGTGCGGGTGACGCTGTTGTTGTTGTTGTTGTTGTTGCCATGGCTGCTTCTGCAACAGGAGCATCGACAGCTGCCACATCATCACCATTGTCGTTGCTGCTTGCACTCGTCGACTGTGCGCGTGTGCAGACGGCGGGCGACAACAACATGCACGTTGCGGTCGCCATCACGCGCGCCCGCACCGCGAGTACTGCACGACGCATTGTGCGTGTGTGTACACGTCACGTCACACGTTGACAACGTACTATACGTGTGTGCGCACAACACAACAACAAGGTACACGTGCTGACAGACACACACACACACACACGCAACATGCACACATACACACACACACACACACGTATACATATACATTTGTTACACGGCAACCCGGTAGCTATTGCTGTCGTACGTACACACATCGCTGTGGTTGTTGCAGACGCACGTCCGACTCGTCATCTACGCAAATACACATACATACACAAACATAACTACACATATAGTGACATATACACACACACACACATAAACATATACGATGTCTTGCACGATGCAAACGACGACGAGTACACGATGCCCATCATCACTCTGTGCAGTGCATGCACGCACATACGCACATACACGTCTTTGTGTGCCTGTACGTATGTGTGTGTATATATATATGCACATCTGCACGTCTGTGTGTGTGCGAGCGTGTGATGCAGGCACAGGTGAGATGGTGTGGAGGGGGAAGGATGCACACATAAACATACTCGTATGTTTGTAGACGCGAAACACACACACACACATACGTACATGTACATGTACACGTCGCACAGATCAATATGCGCAGACACAATAGGAACAGGCACATACATGCATACACTTGCATAAACGCAAACATATATATATACACAAATACACGCACACAGACACACATACACACACGTATCAGTGCGTGCTCGTGTCGTGCGTAGCTACCACATCGTCGTCGTCGCCTTGCGTCTGCTCCTCTACCTCGACGTCATTGTCGCTATTGTCCTCTTCATCGCCGTCGTCATTGTCATTCGCGTTGCTCGTCGTGTATGCGCTGCCCTCGCGACCAGCGAGCATGTACACATCGTCACCAAGAATGAGCTTGACAGGCCGTGGCTTGCGTACACGCACGCCAACATAGCTGTCATCATCATCATCCTCGTCATCGTCGTCGTCGACCTCGTCATCATCGTCATCATCATCGCCGTCAACGCTGCGCGTGTTGCTGCGACGACGTGCACCGACATCCTCACGCGGTACACTGTTGTTGACGTAGCCGTCATTGTTGTTGTTGTTGTTGTCATTGTTGTTGTCGGCAACGGCAGACGGTGGCGCTGCACGATGACGGCGACAATGACGCGGCTGCTTCGCACTGACGACAATCGGCTGTGTGAGTGTGTCACACGACGTCAGCGTCACAAAGCTACCCTCTGCAGCGTCCTTGTCGTTGTCGCTACTGTTGTTATTGTCGTCGTCATCACTGTCGTCGTCGTCGACGGTCATGCTGCGGTCGCTCATCGAGCTCATCGCCTGCGAGTGTGTCTGGTGTAGACGGTGTCGACTCTGCCGCACCGCCGCCGCATTCTCCGTCCGCTGCTCGCTCACACGCGAGTGTGCGCTGTTCTTGTCCTCGTCGTCAGTGTTGCAGCTGTGCGCATCGAACACGTCACGACTGCTGTGACGCGCCATCGCACCACCATGCCGCACACGACCACCACCACCACCGCTGCCACCGCTGCTTGCGCCGCCTCCTGCGTGATCGTCGTCGTGCAGTGTGCCGACAAAGGCGACGTGGTCGTCGCTGCCAACGCCCGTGGGCGATGACGGGTGATGCAGTCGTGCCGTGATGCGTTGCGGGTGTAGCACGAGCTGCGGCGGCTGTGACGACTGCGGCGGTGTGTGTAAGACGAGCACACGCGACGGCTGTTCCTGTTGCACCGGTGACGTCACGTGTGTCTGTTGCTGTTGTTGCTGCTGCTGCTCTTCGTGCTGCTGCTGCTGCTGCAACGGCAACGGCGGTGTGTGCAGTCGGCGCATCGTCTGCTTGACAGGCAGCCGACGCGCAATCGTCGGCGGCGTCATGTATGCGGCACCGTTCATCGCCACCATCGCCGCGTGTTCGAGCGGCAACAGCTGCGAGGCCTCTTCGTCGTTGCCCTCGTCCTCGTCGCCGTTGTCGTTGTTGTTGCCCTCGTCGTCGCCATTGTCAACAATGTTGTGCGCATCGCTTGTCGCGTGCACGGGCGTCGTGTTGTGCATGTCGTCTTCGTCACCTCCGTGGCCGTGCTGCAGCATCGCAGCCGCTACCGTCTGCATCGACGGCATGGTCGCCGTCGTGTTGTAGCTCGCTCGTCGACTGTCATCATTCGCATCCGCAGCAACAGGCGTAGTAGTAGCAGCAGCAACGACAACAACAGGCGTCGCGGTGTCGTTGTTCATGCTCGCGTCCTCGTCATCGCTGCTTGCGTGCTCGTCGCGTGACGCAGCAGGCGCAACCGTTGCGTGTGCGTCCTCGTCCTTATTCGCGTCCCGCGCGTGACTGCGTGACAGTTGTGCGCGCTGCCAGGCGTGTATGGCCGACGACGACCACGACGACGACGATGACGGCTGCTGCGCGGACGCCTTCGACGACTGCAGTGGCGGCTGCGGCTGTGGCTGTGGCTGTGGCTGTGGGGGTGCGTAGGCGGTGTGTCGTGCCACCACACCCATCGCCATCTGCTGCACGTGTCGTTGCAGTAGGTAGCTGCCGGGACGTACATCACCGTACAAGGCGCGCTGTTGCTCATGCTCGCGTTGCTGCTGTTGTGCAGCGTCGTCGTGTTGTGCCGTGGCATCGCGTGCATCTGCCGCTGCTGCCGCCGCTGTCGTCGTTGACGTGGCTGCGTGGTCGCCGTCGTCTGTCGCGTGTGCTACATTGTACAAGGGCATGTGCGCCGCGGGCGTAGTGTGTGTACGGCTACTGTTGTCCGTGTTGTCACCTGCCGGTGCACGTGTCGTGGCCGCGGGCTGTCGATTGCTCCGTCGCACCCACCGCTGCTGATCGCCGGCCAGCCACACAACATTGTTGCTCGTGGGCGTCGCCGTCGCCGGCTGCTGCCTCGCGCCTGTGCCCTTGTCGACGACAACAAGCTGCTGCTGCTGCTGATGCGGTGGTGACACGGTGGCAGCGTCTGCCATTGCTAGCCTCGCCGTGTCGCGCGCCGCTTGCTCTGCCAATGCCGCCACCAGCGCATCGTCGCTGCTGCTGCTGCTGTCCTTGTCGTCCGCGCCGCCGCCGCCGCCCCTCGTCAGCGCGTGTGCGTCGTCGGCGGTCGCGTCCACGGGCGCGTAGCGCACACGCTTGTGTGTCACCGTGAATGTGTTGGTGCGTATCTGCATCGATGTCGGTAGCACAGATGCTGTTGCTGTGCTCGGTGGCAGCAGAAGCTGCGGTGACGACAAGGAGGAGGATAGTGTGGCGGCTGTTGCGCCGGGTGCTGGTGTGGCTGACACAACAACAGGCGCACACACACGCGCAAGCGCCGTGTCACTATTGCTGTTGTTGTTGTTCTTGTCCTCCTTGTCGTCTTGCTTGTCGTGGCCGTCGTACTGCACCGTCACATCGTTGCGCGTTGCTGGCTGCTGCTGCTGCGTATGTTGTTTGTGCTGCTGCTGTTGCTGATGTGGTGGTGATGACGGTGGTGGCTGCTGCGTGATGGTCGTGTATACGGTTGTGCTCGTTGTTGCTGCTGCTGCTGCGCGTGTCGCAGCCGCAGACAGTGCAGTGAGTCGTTGCATGTCCTCCGTCTGTACACCACGCGATACGAGGCCGTTGTTCGTCGACGTACTCGCATCGCGCACACTGCGCCTGTGGCGCGAGTGCGAGTGACGATGCTTGTGTTTGTGTTCGCGATGACGATGACTGCCATGTGACGCGCGCGGCGGTGCGGCTGACGTCGTTGCGCCCGTCATGTGTGCCTTGTCGTCTTTCTTGTTGCTCGCATCGCCAGCATTGCCGTTGTCCGCCGCTCTCGTTGTCGTGGTGACGATGAGCGGCTGCATCGTCTCACGCACACTCTGTGACAAGCGCAATGCACTGACGGTGCGCAGTGACGAGCTCAGCGACGTCGATGGCTGCTGCAGCATCAGCTTGTGTTGTTGCTCTTGCTGCTGCTGCTGATGTGGTGGTGAGTGTGACGACTG
Source organism: Trypanosomatidae sp. Fi-14 (assembly GCA_023091115.2). Classification (NCBI taxonomy): domain Eukaryota; phylum Euglenozoa; class Kinetoplastea; order Trypanosomatida; family Trypanosomatidae; species Trypanosomatidae sp. Fi-14. The sequence goes on along the minus strand of JAKVQF020000933.1, from coordinate 72,048 downwards.
TGTCAATGGCGAAGGTAGAACATTGACGGGCAGCCATGCAAACGAATGCGACTGCTGCGACTGTTGTTGCTGCAGTGCTGCCGGCTCCATGCGTCGCACCGCGGCGACGGCGGCGACGGCGCGATGCGTGTGTGACGGCAACGACGACGATGCCTGTCGTGCGCTCTGCGTGTGTGTTGCTGTCGTGTATGCGTGGCTGTTGTTGTTGTAGTCATTTGCGTAGACGAACGCTGCGGCGCCACGCGACGACGCGAGCGCGTTGTGCTGCGCCGTCGGTGCGCGCGCGGGCGGACTGCGCGGTCGAGTGCTGCTCACTCGCGCTGCACCGCCCGCCGTCATGCTGCCACTGTTGTTGTTGTATGTGACAGCAGACGATGGTGTCGCATAGGCAGGTCGCGGTGCGCTATGCGCCGTCACTGCCGTCACCACAGGCGGCCGTGACAGCCACTGTGCGCTACCTGCTGTTGTTGCTGTTGTTGCTGTCACCGGCGATATGTACGGCGTGACGACACGTGTTTGCCGCTGCTGCTGTTGCTGCATTGCCATGGGTAGTGCAAAGTATGACAGCATCAGAGGCATGGACGCGGCACGCACGTCCGCGACGACGCCGCTGCGGCCGTCGCCTGCGCCACGCACGGCGCCGATGTAGCTGCTGCCATTGTTGTTGTTGTATGCTCGTGTGCTCGTTTGCGTTGTGCTCATGTGTGGCATCGGCACCGCACCTGCAGGTGTCATGACACCGTGGCGATGGCGATGCGAGCGCGGCTGCGAGTGTGGTTGCTGCACTTGTGACATGTTGCGTTACGTCGTCGTCAGCATGCACATGCGCTACATACATACAACAACAATAACAACAACAAGTTTGTGTATATGCGTCGTAGTGTGCTACACACGCGTGTGTGTGTGCGCAACAACAACAACAACAATGTGACATAACACAGCATACGCATGCACACACACATACACATATATGCGCATGCATGCAAGCGCGTGCTTTGCTTATACGTTGCATGTACATGTACACACGCACTGGCATCTACACGTCACTATGCGCAGCACGCGTCGTCTGCTATGGTCATCACACATCGTGTTCTTGACTACACACACACGTACGTCGATGCGTGCATGCACGTGTTACACTTCGTCTCTTCTTGTCATCACGTGAAGCAAGCTGCGTAAACGTATACACACACACACACACACACACACGTCTACAAATGTACATACATGTATACACAGTGACAGCTACTCATCAGCATCAGCACACACATGTGTATATATACATACACACATTCACACACATACACAACAGTCTGCTAGTTGTACAAGTCTGCACACACACACGCACACATTCTTCGTGTATACATACACGTATGCACATTGTCGACGCCGTCTATCGCCGCACATGCATGACGCCGCTGTTGCTGCTATTGTTGCCGTTGCTGCCATGACGTGACGCGGGTGCCAGCGTCGACGTCGACGCACCTGTACACGACGGCGCGCCGTGCGTCGTCGTCGTCGTTGTCGTCGTACCGTTCATACTCGCACTGCTCTTGCGTGACGGTCGCTGCGCATTCGCTGCTGTTGCCGCTGCTGCTGCTACTGCCGCCGCTGCCTCGGCGACGATGAGGGAGGGCAACAGCAACGAGCTCGTTGACAGTGGCGTAGGCATCGTCCGTGAGGCCGATGTGGGTGCGGCGGCCGTCACGAGGCTGCCACGCTGCGCTGCCGGCGGCGTTGTTGTCGTCATCGTTGCAGGCGCGGCCGTCGTCGGCGCGGCAGTTGTGCGTGTGACGCTCATTGGCGAGCGCACAAGGCCGCTGCTCGACAAGGGCGACCACACGTCCTGACGCTGTTGCTGCTGCTGTTGCTGTTGTGTCTGTGCGTGTGGTGACAGCAGCGACGGCAGCACCTCAACTTGTGCGCTCTGTCGCCTGTACAGACGAACGCCATTGTGTGTGGGCGCCTTGTTTGCTGCTGTCGTGTGCGTCACCGGCACGTCATGGCCCGCATCATCAGCACCGTTGCTGCTGCTGTTCTTGCTGCTGCTGCTGCTCGTACTGCTGCTGTGCTCCTCACCATCGCCGTCGCCCGCGTCGCTGTCGCTGTCGCTGTGTACAAGCCGCTCCGTGATCGTCTTGGTCACCGTTGTCGTGCGTATCGTCAGCACCTCGCCGAGCTCCGTGTGCTGCACAAACGTGTCTGTCATCGTGTCTTGTGTGTTGCCAACCACTGTTGCACGTGGGACGGCCATCGTCAGCGCACCGGCGTCACTGCGTCCGCGCAACGCGTCGTAGCGAGCGACAGCAGTAGCAGCAGCAGACGGTGGTGGCAGAGACTGCTGCTGGTGCTGCGGCTGCTTGTGTTCATTGTCCTTGTTGTTGCCGCTGTCGTCATCGTTGTCGTCGCCATTCGGCGGTTGCGACGTTCTTGTTGCGTCCGTCTGCACCGCAGCTGCTGCAGTGGTCGGCGCCACCGCGTCGTCGCGCCCATTGGCGTTGCTGTCCGTGTCTGCGACTGCGGCGTGGTCAGTCGGCGCACTCACCTCGTGCACCACACCGGCGTCGGCCGCGTCACTGCGCACCGAGGCGCGCTCGTCAAGGTAGTGGCTAAGGAAGCTGTCCTCGTTGCCAATGTTGTTGTTGTTGGCGGCGGCAGCAGCTCGCATGCTCTTGTCCGCGTACACGTGCTGCTGCTGCGGTGGTGATGAGTGCTGATGGCGGGGTGCGGCGTCCGACGACGCACGCGCGCTCGCGCAGTCGCTGTCGCGTGTGACGGTGTGGCTGCTCTGTCGACTGTCACGTGTCGTGCGTGAGGACGAGAAGGACGATGCGGTCGGGTGGCGAGCGCGTTGCGCCTGCTCCTCTTGTTGCTGCTGCTTTTGTTGCTGCTTTTGTTGCTGTTGTTGCTGCAGCAACAATGCGCGTGTGTCGGGGTGTATGCTCGTGTGCCGGTGAACACGATGACCGAGACGGCGCTCGAGTGCGCACATGGCACGATACATGCGCCACGCGGCCTGTATCTTCGTCGCCGCCGCCGTCCGACGCTGCAGCTCGAGCGCCGCCGTCAGCCGTCGCGCGTGCTCGTGCAGCTGCACCACCCACGGATGGTCATAGTCGAACACGCTGCACAGCGTGCCAATGCATCGCCGCACGAGCAGCAGCGCACGACTGTGCAGCTGCAGGTCCTCGTACAACTGCGCAAGCTCGAGCAGGGGCGGCAGCAGCAGCTCCGACTGACAGCTCAGGCCAATCTCAACCACCTCACAGCAGCGCAGCAGGAGCAGCTCGCACGGTGACGCGACGAGCTCGCGCGTCATGTTGCTGTGCAGCACAAACTCGTCCTCGCGATCGAGCGTCGCCCTCAGCGTGTGCGGCGCGACTAGCTTGACGCGTGCGAGTTGCGGACCGGTGCGACGACGTGGGGGGCGTGGCCGTGCCGCGTGCAAGATGGCGTGGTTGAGGCTAAACACACTGCCCGCGTCACTGCTCAGCGTACTCTCCAGTGAGGCAATCGACGACAAGGACAGCTGCGACATGCAGTCATCGTCCTTGTTCGCGTTGTTGCTGCCACCAGCTGCCGCAGCCGCAGCAGCAGCAGCAGCAGTGGCCAACACGCGTATGCGCGGATGCCGACGATCGACAAAGGTAAAGCCGACGAACTGACGCTCGTGTGTGTACCAGATGCGTGCGAGGCCAATCATGGCGAGCACGTAGCGCTTCAGCACGACATACATGTCCGCCGCCTGCCGCGCCACACGCTGCTCGGCAATGCGAATGACACGCGCGTACAGCTCCTTGGCCGCGTCCGTGGCGCCGGCGCGATGCTGCGCCTCGGCTTCCTTGTAGCACACCATCATCGTCAGCTGCTCGACTCGCTCGCTTGGCACGTGTGCGAGGAGCGGGTAGCACGCACGCAGCTGCTGCACGACAACGTCGGTAGGCGTCGTCCGTGGCAGCCGCTCCACGTCTTGCAGCTGCTGCAGCACACGCAACGAGACGGCGTCGGCGTTGCGCGTGAGCGCGTGTAGGTCGCCTTCGGCCGTCGACGTCGACACCCCACCGGCGGCGCTGCTGCCGTCCACAACAGACATCGCCGTCGTGTTGCCTTTGTTGTTGTTGTTGTTGCCGTATATCTCGCGTGTGCGTCGTGTGCGCTGCTGTATCTTGTTCAGTGCGGCGGACCAGTCGACGGTGACGCCGTCACCACGCGCCCATGTGCGTCGGCTGACGCTGTTGCCCTTGTTGCCGTTGCCACTGTAGAGGCTGATGACGCGCGCATGTGTGCTGCCATTGCCGCCGTGTGCGAGATGCGAGGGGTGTGGCAGTGGTGCGCGACGATGTCGTCGTGATGGCTGCAACGCCGAGGCCGATGCCGATGCCGCTGCTGCTGCTGACATGGGCGTTGACGCTGCCGTCACGACGGCACTCGCACTCGCCGCACGTGACAACGAGTAGTTGCGACTGCCGTGCATGCTGCTCGCGGTGAGCATGCTCACATCGCTGCTGCTGTCACGCCACGACGCATCGGCCGAGACGACCTCGCGACGACTGTCACCGCGCAAGAGCAGCAGCTGACGTCGCGGTGGCAGCGGTGGTGGCGTGGGCGATGTCGATGGCACGCGATGCAGCGAGGGCGACTGCAATTGCGACACACCAGTGCCCATGCCGTCGTCGTCTCTGCCGTCGTCTGTCTACGCAAACGTGTGTGTGTGTGTGTGTGTGTGTGTGTATATACACGTCTAGGTGTGCACTCTAGCTAGCGACAACAGTGCACACACGGGCGCAAGCGCACACACATGCAGCGTCTGTTGCTGTTGCTCGCTACGCACGCGTGTGTATGCATACTTCTTGCTCATACACATATAAATGTACACATATGGGTGTGTGTGTGTGTGTGTGTACACGCGCTACACGTCAAGGTAGTCGGCGGCGAGGAGGATGCGCACGACTTGCATGCGATGCTCCGGTACGGCTGCGTCGTATACACCAAACAACAACGCCGTGTCATGGTCAACGTCATCGACGTCGTCGTCGTCATCGTCGTCTGCAGTCGCCGCGATGGGCACATCAGCCTTCTTGTCCTCTGCGTTACGGCCACTGCTGCTGCGGCGGTAGCGTCCTCGCGTGTCTGCGACAGCGTGATCGTCTATGCCGTCGTCGTCGTGCGCAGACGTCTTGTCATGCACAGACGTGTGTGATGTGGCTGCTGTTGTTTGTGCTGCTGCTGCTGCTGCTGCTACTGCGCGTGACAGCGCAGCAGACTTAGCGTGCAGACGACACGCACGCGTCACGACGTACGTCACGACCTGCAGCAGCGTCGCCGCGTCGAGGAACATGAGCGGTATGGTGAGCAACGGCGAGGACGATGATGATGATGATGCGACTGCAGCAGTCATTGTTGTTGCGGTGGTCGTCGTCGTGGTGCTGTCGCAGCAGTCATGCGACGACTGCGCATTGCCGTCTGTCAGGTAGGGCACGCCGAGGCACACATACGACGCGGCCGCATCCTTGTCGCTGCAGTGGCTGTCACTGCGGTGCGCAGCAGGCGACGTCGTCATTGTCGTGTCTCGTGTCGCGTCTGCATGTCGCGGTCGCGACTGCCACGCCGCCTCTTGCGTGACTGCGGCAGCAGAAGATGACGAGGACGACGTTGCTGCTTCTCGCGTTGTCGTGTGCTCTGCCGTCTGCATGGCGTTGCGCATGAGCTGCGTCGTGTAGACACTGCGCAGCAGCGCGTGTAGCATGCCGCACTGCTGTACTGCACAGACGGGTGCAATGATGCGTTTGCCGTCGTGTGCCACGAGAGCAACATAGCCGAGTGGTGTCATTGCACGCACACACATGTACATGTACAGCTCCTCTACTGCAATGTATGTGCACGCACAAACAGGAGAAGAGAAGACACAATGCACACACACAGAAAAAAGAGCACACATGTAGTGCGTGCTCACACACGTACACGCAAACGCGTACATGTATCGCATCACAATGTGTATGCGCGTACAAACAGCAACGACACGACTGCACGACGTATGCAAACAACACACGCATGCGTGTGTGTGTGTATGTGTGTGTGTGTGTTGCTTTGTTTGTGTATGGCATGCGTACATGTATGTACAAGGTGCGCAAGTATGCGCATATACATGCACACCTATGCGCACATGTGACTGCTTGTGGGCACACCAAAAAAACACACCGTATACACATACATACAACCATGTGACACTTATGTCATCGTTAGCACTACTGCTGCTGCTGTACACAAACATACACACGTGTACATATGCATAGACGCGTATACATATACATATATATATATATATATTTGTGTGTGTGTGTGTGCGTGTGTGAACTGTATGCATGTAGTGCGAGACTGCATATAACGAGTGATAGAGCAAGAGTTGTCAGGTAGAGAAGAAGAGAGAGCGTGTGTGTTGTTGTGTATGTACACCGCCACGTATGCGCACTTGTGTCTGTGTGTGCCTGTGTGTCTGCCTGTGTGTGTGCCTGCTACAATTGCAAAAACGATGCACCCGCCATGAGTTGCATGGCCTGCTCATACACCACTGTGCGCAGTATCTCAGGCAAGTGTGCCACCGCCTGCGCAGGACCGAGTGACCTGCACAGGTCAACGTCGACGCCCGCGTTGGGCGGCAGCAACGCGCGTGTGACCATGTACTCCGCCAGCTCCGTCAGCACAAACGACGATACCTGCGGTAGTGGCAGGACAGGCATGCTGTCACACGCATTACTCGTCCAGCTCGTGTACGTGGCTGCTGTGCCACCACCGCCTGTTGTTGCTGCTGCTGCAACGACGGCACAGTCGACAACGTCATCATTGTTATTGTTGTGCTGCTTGCCGTGTGCGGTGTCGTGGCCTGCGCGTGGGCTGCGCAGTGCGCGTGTGACAGAGGACAACAACAACGATGACGATGACAACAACAACGGCGGTCCGCTGATGGCGACATAGTGCGCCGTCGCCACATCACTCTCGCCCCGGTACATCTCCGCCTTCACCGTCGTGTCCATCGCATCGCACAGTCGCGACAGTGCGGCGAGCTGCTGTGCTGGCGACACGCGCTGTCGTTGCTGCTGCTGCTGCTGTTGCTGATGATGATGCCGCTGTCGTCGTCGTTGTCGTTGTCGTGTCTGCAGCGGCGACTGTTGCTGTCGCTGCGTGTGCCGTGGCTGCAGCGGCCGACGTGACGCCTGCTGCTCCTCGTCCTCGCCGTCGAGGTGCTTGTTCTTGTGCGTGACGACAACGTCAACGTCCGTGTCGTCGTCGTCGTCGTCGTCGCGGTCGAGCGCACGCAACAGCCGCTCCGCACGCGTCACATAGCCACGATAGAGCTGAGCCGCATGTGTGTCAGCCAACACACCCCAGTGCGAGCGTATGCCACCCACCTCACTGCGCACCGCGACGGCAGTGACCGTCGACGACGTCGTCGCCACACGCCCCTCAGCGTCACCGTCGCCACTGCCGTTGTTGCCGTTATTGTTGTTGTGACTACGGCTGCAGCGCTGCTCACCGGCGGCCAACAACGCGCCCGTGCGTGCAAACCGCGCCGTCGACGCTGATGTCGTCGAGGACGATGGCGGTGGTGGGGCGAACAGATCGCTGGCGGTAAAGTCTGTAACATTCTGCACAGACGATGGCTGCACACACGACGGCTGCACAGACGATGGCTGCACAGCACCCGCCACCGTCGCTGCTGCTGCTGCTGCTGCTGCTGTCGTTGATGTCGTGGTGGCGTGACTGTCGCCGTGTGCTGCCATGTTGACGTTGCTGTTGCTGCTAGACTCGTCCTCCTCGTCCTCGGCCTCGACGCCGGCGTCGTCGTCGTCTTCATTGTTGTTGTTGTTGTTGCTGCTGGGCAATGCGTGTCCGTGCTGTGGGTGCCGTGGTAGTGGCGCAGCAGCAGCAGCAGCACTGTCACCGAGAGTGTGCATCGCTGCAACCGTCACACCCCTTGCGTGTTGCGCAGACGACTGTGATGCCGCAGCCGCTGTCGCTGTCGCTGCTCGGCTGTCACCGTGACATCGCCCCGTCATCCCTAGCTGTTGCTGCTGTTGTGACGTCATGTCACCGTCATCGGCAGCACCGGCTGCCGTGACAGCAGCGTGATTGCTGCAGTGCTCGCACACTACGCCATCGTTCGTCGCCGCGCGCGCACTCGACGACGACGACCGTCGCATGCGCTGCAATGACGCGCTCGCTGACGTCGGTGTCGCACACACCATCATGGACGTGTCGGCGTCACCGCGACTGCCCCCGTCGCGCGCATCGACGCCGTCGTTGCTCTCCTCGCTGTCACTACCGTCGTCCTGGCTGTCATTGTCGTCGGCTGCCACTGCGATGTCTGCGTCCTCGTCGTCCGCATCGGTGGCAATATGTTGCTGCTGTTGCTGTTGCTGTTGCTGTACGCGACCAATGAGTGCGCTCTCGTAGCCGGGCAAGCACAGCATGCTCTGCATGCAATTGTGTATGAAGAGTGACTCGCGGCCAGCAGCGAGTGGCATGATGACGTGCTTGTATGCTCCACCACCACCACCGTTGTTGTTGATGTTGTTGTTGCCGTGCATGCTTGTTGTGAGCATAATGTACGGCACTGCACGCGCCAGCGGCGCACACGTCTCGACAGCTGTCGCCTGCTTTTGCATGACGTGCACACAATACGACAATGTCGCGCCCTACCGCAGCCCACACAATATGTACGTAAATATGTTTTATGTGTATGTGTCTGTGTGTGTGCGTGTGTATGTGTGTGTGTGTGTGTGTGTGTGTTATTGCAACTGAGCAAAAGACAAGGTCACGCGCACAATGTCACGCACTGTCCACTTACAACGTTGTGTATGTGACGCATGTACACACACACATTGTACTACACTGTACACCCGTACGATAAACGACGATACACATACACACACACACACACACGCAAACACAGCGTGCGTTGCTCACGCGTGTGTGTGTATGTGTGTTTTTACTACTCGCATCGTGTATGGCTTGTCCTCGCTACTGCCCTCATGCATCACGCGGTGGCAACGGGAACTGCTTACGTGGGAGGTAAATGTCCGGATCCTTGAACACGGTCGGGTCAATCACACCGACACCGCCCTCCGCCTCGACCAACCGGCGCACCTTGGCGACCGCCTCGAGCAACGGCGGGTGGCCAAACGCCTCGTCGTAGCGCTGTATCCACGCACGAAACTTCTGCTCGTTGCGCAGCGTCGCCATCGTCTCGCGCATCGCCCATGTTGTCTGCTTTTTGCGCTCAATGCACTCGCGAAAGTCGCAAAAGCGACTGCGGCAGTCGTACATGACATCGGCGTGCTGACTCTCACGCACGCACGCTTGCAGGCGTGTGTAGAAGCGCGCGCAGTGCGACTCGCCCATGTACTCGGCATTGGTGTTTGTAATCGTCGCCACGAATGACTCGTCGACCGTCTCGTGCGGCACGAAGCTGTTCATGAGGAGGAGGAGAAGAAGGAGTGGTAGGCAGGCAATGTGCGTGGTGTGGTGTGATGTGCGCTGCTATGACGAACATGTGTGCACATACACGCAAGAGCACGCAAAGGTACACAAATGCACATGTGCAACTCATTGCATCGACATGGCAACACACATGCATGTATGCATACTGTCGCATGCGTGTACACAAACGTAAGCACAAACACACACACACACACACACACACAAACACACATACACTATATATATGTGCATATATATATATACGTTTACGAAGAGCAAAAGAGCAAAGCTGACACGACGCAAACGTGACGAGCCAGTGAACGTGGCGAGAGAAACAGACACAGAGAGAGAGCGACGCGTGTGCGTGTTGCATGACGGTAGGCGTCGTTGCCGTCACGTGTGGCAACGACCACACACGCACACACACATATACATACATACATACATACATACATACACACATATGTATATATGCATACGCACATGTGCACATGAACCGAGACATACATGTGTAAGTGTTATAGACATACACGCAGCTGCATATAACACACGCACACATGCACTTACAGAGGAGTCAGCGAAGGAGGACGATGGTGCAAAAGCAGCAGCAGACGCGAACATACAGATATACAGACGCACACACGCGCACACCTGACTAGGCATGATCTACATCGTCGTGGCGACGCTGCCGTGTGCTACCGTAGTTGATGTTGTTGTTGTCATGGTTGTTGCCGTTGCCACCGCGAGTGACAAACACAGGGCGAAGCAGCGGACAACGCGTCATGCGTTGCGACAGTCGCATGACGACACCTTCGCTTGGTGTCACCGAATTGCTGCCCGTCGCCGAGGGCGATGACGTCGTTGACGACGACGGCGGCGACGATGATGACGGCTGCTGCTGCTGTGAGGCGCGACGCGTCGACGGCGCTGCTACACCACGCGCATGGCGTACTGCTGCTACCGCAGAGCCACTCGCTGCGGCATGTGCACTCTGTTGTTGTTGTCGCTGCTGCTGCTGCTGCTGCGGCGGCGGCGGCGAGGACGACGACAGTGAGGAGCGCGCAAACGACGACACGGGTCGCGGCGACGTCGACGGTGGCGCGGGGGCGTACACAGCGACGACTGCTGCAGCTGCTGTCGTGTCCGTCGCCGCACCGCTGCCACCGCGCGTGTGCGATGCCGGCTGCTGCGTCGGCGACGACTGCTGTCGCAACTGTGCGAGGGTGCGCAAGTGACGACTGCCGTCACCGACAGCAGCAGTTGCAGTAGCGGCAGTAGCATGGCGTGTCGTGTGCGTCACACTGTGCGTGCGGCTACCGCGACGACTGTTGTCGCTGTCGTCGTCATCGTCGTTGCTGCTAGCTGATGTCGTCGTGTCGCTGTCATCACTACTGCTGCTGTTGCTGCTCTCGTCGCTGTCGTCATCGTCGCTTGTCGCGCGACTGCTGTTTACGCTACCGCCGTCGCTCATCACACGCGTTGCCGCGTCAATGATGCGTCTGCCCTGTCGCGTAAGCCTCGCGTCTGCGTCACTCGGCGCTGTGGGCGGTGACGGTGACGTGCTCGGCGTTATCGTGCGTGTCGTGCTCGCATCTTGTGTGGTTGTGTGCGACAGCAACGACGTCGATGCATCTGTTGTCGACATTGCTGTCGTCGTTGTTGTTGTTGCTGACAACACGGAGGCGGGCGATGACAGTGGCGGCCACCACGGTGGCGCCTGTGCGTCGCTGCGTGCGTACATCTGTGCCACGTCGTCCATCTCGCGGCGGCACACCGGACACGACGACGAGCACGCCAGCCACTGCTCGATGCACGAGGTACAAAAAACGTGATCGCACGGCAGACGGCACACCGTCGGCTGCCTCTCCGCGTCCTCGGCGTCGCCGTGTGTGGGAGGCGTCGGTGTGCGACGGTGGCTAGCAGCCTTGTCGTGTGTCGGTGACGAGGCCGACAACGATGTGTGTTGTTGTTGCTGTTGTTGTTGCTGTTGCTTGTGTGCAACCGTAGCAGGCGTGTTGCTGCTGTTGTTGTCGTTGTTGTTGCTGCACGCAAGGCTAACAAAGCTTTCCTGACAGATAGTGCACACACCGCTGTTCGCCTTGCTCTGCAGCGTCGCCGCGAGCTGCGGTGTCAGCGTGCGGCACTGCAGCTGCTTGCGCTCGTGTGCAGGCAAGGGCGGGTGGGCGTACTCCGTCTCTGGCAGCTGCATCAGTGTGCGCGTCACGATTGAGCTAATGAGTAGCAGATTGACAAGGCGGTGCAGCAACGGCGAGTCTGACGACTGCGTTTGCTGCCACAACGGCAGCGGGTCATTGTCGTACGACGGCTGTATCGACAGCAGCGTGCGCAGCAGCAGCATCGTGTCGTCGTCATTGCTGCTGTGCTGCTGCTGCGACTGCCGCTGCTGCGATTGCCGCTGCTGCAACTGCTCTTCTTGTTGTCGCTCTTGTTGTTGTTGCTCCTGCCACAAGTACACACGCGGCGTGACATCGTCGTACGCGCGCGTCAGGCGACCGCGACGACCACTAGGGCTGTTGTGTGACCCCTGGCTGCTGTCGTAGTCGTCGCTGTTTACATCAATGCCATAGGCAATGCGCAGACGAATCGGCAGCGGTGGCATCGCCGCAGTGGCGCCACTGCGGCGGCTGCGACGCACCTCGTCACCACCGCCACCATCGTCGCCCTCGGCGTCGTCATCGTCATTGTCACTGTCGTCATCGTTGTCATTGTCGCTGTCATCGCCGCCGCGTGGGTGCCTTGTTGCCGCCGCCCATCGTCGCAGCCTCTCCACATGCATTGCCATGTCATCGTTGCTGTTGTTGCCGCTGCGTCGCGGTGTGCCGCGGTTGCTGCTGTACGCCGCGGCGTGCGTGTCATTGTGCTGCTGTCGTTGACGCCGCCGCCGTTGCTGCTGTAGCGGTGGCGTCGAGTCGTGCTGACGCGACGTGTGGTGACGGTGCATGGCGCCCTCCTCGTTCGCGTTGTCGCCGGCGCCGTGACTGCCACTGCTGCGCACCGAGGACGACGTCGACGCTGTCCTTGCTTGCGGCGTACGCATCAGCATGGCTGCAATGCGTGCCGCACCACCACCACCACCGCTTCCGTCACTGCTATTGCTGCTGTTGCTCGTCGTCGTCGTGGTCGACGACAGTGTGGTCGTCGTTGTGTTGTTGCTACTGCTACTGCCGTAACTACTGCTCTGCGAGCTGCGCGCACGCCGCCGTGGCAGCAAGCCAAGCGTCAGCGGCGACGTTGTCGTCGCCAGCGTTGACGTCAGCGTTGCTGATGCGAGTGCATTCTGGTGCGCGTCACGCGCCTCGGCGCGCAACAGCCGCCTGCCGCTGTACACCGGCGCGTCATCGCCCACGTCATCACGCGAGCGCATCGTGTGTGTGTGTGTGTGTGTGTGTGCGAAGCACGTACAGACGAACGTACTAGAGCAAACAGCAAGGCAGACAGAGGTGTGACAAGAAGAACATGCAACAAGTGGCGCACATGTACGCAGACAAATGTGTATAGCGTGTACGCATCCATTTTGCTCGTTACACTCATGCACACACACACATGCGCGTGCATGTACATACTTATGTGTGTATGTATGTGCGTGTGCGTGTGCGCGTGTCTGTCACGTTGCGCGTCACGACACACGCACACATCTGTACCGCCCTCCCCCCTACTACACGCCATCTGTCATGGCAGACGAATAATGCACACACAGACACACAGTGACAGACAGACACAGTCACGTAATTGTATACAATGCACATACACACATACATGCGCATATGTCGTGCATGCGTGTGCATGTATGTGCATGTCTCTGTGTATGTGTAAGCATGTTGTGAGTAATGATGTGTGACGAAACGGTACAACACACACACACACACGCATCCTTGTCCTCTTCGTGCCCGCACTTGACTTTGCCGCAGCATCACATACAAACACATACACACACAACAACGACAACAACGGCGGCCACCTTGCGTGTCTGCTTTGCCTTGCACCATTCACCCCCTCCCTCTCCGTTGCGCTCATGCTCTCCGTCTCTCTGTGCATGCATGTACCTCTGTGCAAACGCGCTAGTGTGTTTGCATATGCGCACACACACAAAGAGAGGCAGACTAGGCACCAAACCATGTCATGTAGCGGGCCTTCAGCTCCTGCAGTTGTGCGTCACTGAGCTCGAGCGGGGGCTCGTCCTTGGCGTACTCGACCATGGCCTGCTTCTGTGTCTCGCTCAGCTGCTTCGGCAGCAGGACGGCAAAGTGGATGTAAAAGTCGCCGGTGCGGTTTTGGTTTGGCCGGTGCACACCACGACCACGCAACACGAGCTTGTCGCCCTGCTGCGTGCCCGCCGGCACCCGCGTCTCGACCTCGCCGGTGAGCGTGGGCACACGCACGGTGCCGCCGAGCACCGCCGTCGACAGCGTCACGGGCGTGATGACGTGTATGTCGCTGCCCTCGCGGTGAAAGACCGGGTGCTCGTCGACGATGATCTCGACGTACAGGTTGCCCGGCGGGCCGTTGCGCACCCCGGCCTCGCCCTTCCCCGTCACCTTCAGTCGCTCCTTGTTGTTGACCCCACGCGGCACCGGCAGCGTCTGCACACTGCGGTCCTTGACAATGCCCTTGCCACTGCACGAGCCACACGCGGTACGACCCACCTCGCCGGTGCCGCCGCAGTGTGTGCAGTCCTGCTGCATGTGAAAGAAGCCCGTCGACATCACCTTCTTGCCACGACCACCGCAGTGCACACATTTGCTGTGTGAGCCCGTGTCCTGGTAGCCGCTGCCGGTGCACGCACCACAGCGCCGCATCGTGTTGAACGATATCTCCTTATGACACCCATTGACCGCCTCGAGGAAGCCGAGGCGCAGCTTGTAGTGTATGTCCGCCCCCGGCTCCGGGCCCTGCGGCTTGCGCGTCTTGTCCTTCGCCGCCCCAGCAGCGCTGCCGCTCATGCGCTGAAAAATCTCCTCAAAGTCGTTGAACGAGAAGGGCGTCCCGCCCTGTCCGCCGGCCATGTTGGCAAACGGGTTGCCATTCGCCCCCGCCGCCCCGCCTGCCGTGGCCTGACTAAAAGGATTGAACCCGCCGGCGGCAAACGGATTGCCGCCACCACCGGCGCTGCCCGTCATGTCGTACATGCTGCGCTTCTGCGGGTCACTGAGCGTCTCGTACGCCTGCTTCGCCTCGGCAAAGTCCTCAGCCGCGCGGGGGTTGGGGTTGACGTCGGGGTGCAGCGTCTTGGCCTTCTTCTTGTACGCCGCCTTGAGCTGCTCCGCCGTCGCGTTGCGCGGCACACCAAGGACGCTGTACAGGTCACGCCGTGCATTGGCACTGCCACCACCGCCGCCGCTGCTGCTCTGCCAACGCCGCGCACACTGCAGCGCAGCTGCCCTTGTCCGTGTGCAGCCGTCACGACTGCCTGTGCGCATGTCGTGCAGGCGTTGACGTGGCACCGTCGCCGCCGCCACCGTCGGCCACACATCGCCGTGTGTGGGCGGCCGCGACGATGACAGCGCACGCGTAGCAACACACCACGCCGTCGCCGCTGCTGCTGCGGCTGTTGCTGCCGCACGGCCGCCATGGCCAACACAGGCGCCGCCTACGCACAGGGCGTGACTGCCGCGCCAGCTGCGCTGCATATGCACAAGGCGGCAGCGACACGCCATGTTCGTTGTGTTGCGTCTGTGTGAATACAAATGTACAAGCACACCACGCAGCCATCCTTGTTGCACACAGACACACAGAGACACACAGAGAGACAGCATGCGTTGCTGTACTGCAAACATTGTTAGCACACTCGTTACGTACGCACGCATAAGCACACACCTTGCACACACATACACACATACATACGAGCTACTTACGCGTCCGCACTACGCCGCTGTCGTTGTCGTTGTTGCTGCTAGTGGCACTTCGCCAAGCTGCAGAAAGATGCCCCTGACGTCGCTGTACACCTCGTCGACACTGCGATCGCTGTCGACCACGTAGCAACGACCCTCGCTCTGATACGCACGCACCACCGGCATACACTCCTCGACATTGACGCGGAAGCGACGACGTATTGTCTCGGCGGTGTCGTCATTGCGCGCTGCTGTCGTCGCCGCCGCTGCTGTTGCCGTGTTGTTCGTGCTTGCCGCGCGCGCGAGCAGACGCCGCTCCATCACAGCCTCACTGCACTCGAGGTAGACAATCGCCTTGGCGCGTGCAATCGCCGACTCGAACATGTGCGCCTGGTCGGCTTTGCGCGGGAAGCCGTCAATGACGTAGCCGCGTGCATTGCCCACCTCCGCCATCGTCTCCTTCAGCAGCTGCACAGTGATCTCGCTCGGTACGATGCAGCCACGGCTGATGCGGTCGCTGATGATCTGCGCCGTCGCACTTGTGCCGCTGCGTGCCGCCTCGCGCAGCAGCTCGCCGGCGGACAAGTGTGTGTAGCCAAAGTCGGTAGCAAGGCGTGTGCAGTTGGTGCCCTTGCCAGAACCTGGCCCACCAAGCACAAAGAACACCTTTGGCGACGTCGCAGCCGTCTCTGTCATGGCAATAGTGTGTGTGTGTGTGTGTGTGTGTGTGTGTGTCACTCGGACAACTGCAGTGCAAGCAACGAGGAAATCTGCGAGACACACACACACACATACACACACAGACACACACAAACAAACTGACTGTTCGCTTGCATCTATGTATAAGACAAGGATGGTGCTGTTCTTGTTGTTGCTCTATGCAAACAGCCGCCGCAGCGACGGCGCCGCCGCATTGCGAAAGAGTGGCCACATCACGCCGTTGCTCAGCGGTGGTGGCAGCGACGTCGTGTCGTGCTTGTTACTGCTGCTGCTGCTGCTGCTGCCTGTGCTACTCACCGCGTCGCGTGTGCAACACACCAGCGCCGTCGATGCGCGCAGCTTGGCCACGTCCACGGCCACGCACAAGGCGCGCGAGCACGTCATGGACGTCGGCTGCTGCGGTGATAACAAGGACGATGGCGACGAGACACTCGTGCTGCCCTGCTGCTTGCGACGTCGCGTTGTACTGGCAGTGGTAGCTGCGCTCGTCGTGTTGACATAGTGGTAGTCAGTGCCAGACAACAGCAGCGCGGTGCTGCTCGTCGTTGCCACGACACAGCGGCGCAGCTGCTCTGCCAACGCGTCATTGTTGTTGCTGTTGTTGCTGCTCGACGACGATGACGATGATGTCGCCGTTGCGACGAGCGGCGTATGTTGCACTTCGTACACGGCCCACGACGACAAGAGCAGCTCCGTCACGCACGCAGCACGCGTCTTGTCGTCGTCGTCGTCGCCGTTTTTCTCGTACACGAGCGACGCCTCCGTCTTGACGCCGTGTGTTGCACTGTTGTGCACATTGTCGTTGCGACCACACTCGACATGCGGCTGCTGCGGCTGCTGCTGTTGCTGTGATGGTGGCAGCCGGAGGAGATGCGCAGGCAGCATACTGCGCAGCTCCTCGTGCGTCACGCGTAGTCGACGCAGCGGCCGCAGCAGTACATACTCGACACCGCAGCGCATGCAGTCGACGACGACAAACAAGTCACGCTCCGGTGCATTGCACACACGCCGTGTGATCGTGTGACGCCATGTGCAGTCTGCGCTGTTGTTGCTGTTGCTGCTGCTGTCCGTGTCGTGTGGCGAGGAGGCGTACACGGTGCGCCGTCGCCACACAATGTCGCCCACGGCAATGGCGTAGCGATAGTCGCCGTGGTAGCGCTGCAACGGCCGCGGCAGCGGTACACAAACGCGCGCACTCGCAGTCGACGGCAACACGGCAGCAGCAGCAGCAGCAGGACTCCTTTGCCGCGCATGGCTGTACGCATCGTCGTCGTCCGTCACCTCCGTCTTGACGTCATGCGACGACGGCGGCTGCGCGAGGCGACGATTCAGCACCACCGCATCATCGTACGACACGAGTGCGTCGTGTGCGACTGCTGTGCGCTCCAGCCTGGCGTCATAGTCTTCGCCGTATGTCCACGCAAGCAGCGCCGCCCCGGCTGGCACGTCGGTCGTGGTCAGAAAGAAGGGCAGTGTGATGAGGCGGCTGTGCTGTTCATAGTACACACGTCGCGACATCCGTCGCCGCGTCGTCGCTGTTGCTGCCGTTGCACTTGTACATTGTGTTGTGGCTCGTGTGTTGTTACTGTTGTTGTTGTGGACGCTCGCCGGTTGCTGCTGCCGTGCTTGTCGTGCACATGTCGCATCGTCAGAGGCGTCCATCAGGTCGCCGAGGCGACTGCGCCGTCGTGACAGCTCATACACGGCACGTGCAGCTGCATTGCTCTTCGTCTTGTTGCTGTTGCTGCTGCTCTTGCCACTGTTGCCGACAAGGCGGCCGCACTGTCGTGCACTTTCCTTCACAGCCACACCACACCCGCTTGCGCGCCTGTTGCGAGGCACCGCACGACGTCGCGCCGCCGCGGCCGCGGCAACAGCGACAGTGCGTCCGTCACACCGCGTCGTCGTTGTCGCGTCATTCGTGACCGACAGCATAAGCGAGCACAGCTCACAGTTGCCAAACCGTGTGAGGTTGTAGCGATGATTGATGTAGCGTGCCAGTCCTTGTCCAAAGCACACCTCGTGCTGCCCGAGGCCGAGTGCGTATGTGTCGTCCAGCGCCGCTCGTGTGGCGTCCGCGTCACGGTCGTCTGCCGCATCGCTGCGCGCATGTGCGTGTTGCGCACGCGACGTCGGCTGCGGTGGCGACCGTGTGTCTGACGCTGCCGCTGCGCGTAGCTTGTCGAGCTGCGTCGTCGTCCACGTCGGCCCCGTGTACAAGAAGCACGTCGCGTAGGGCACGACGCGCGTCGTGACGAGGCCCAGCTGACCAGCGCCGAGCTCTGGTGTAGGCAACAAGTCGACGAGTGTGAAGGGAAAGGCAGCACACGCGCCTGCACGACAAGGACACGTGTCCTTGTCACTGCTGTTGTTGCTGTTGTTGTTGTTGCTGTTGCACGAACACCATGCCGTGCTCGCGTGACGAGCGCCAACGCCATGGTAGAACACCACATCACGCGGCCACAGTGCAAAGCGACGTACGCCATTGTACACCACCTCATCACTCTCATCTTGTGTGCACGCCGTTGCACGACTGCTGCTGCTGCTGCTGCTGTCGTGATGCGTGCCGTAGCGCTGTCTATGCCACGCGGCCTCGTCAAGGCAACGCACATATGACGCGAGGCAAACGTGTATGTTCGTCTGTGCCTCGACGCGTGTACTGCACACCACCGCCAGCAGTGATGCACGCGCACACAACGTACCAGCACCGCCGCCACCATCACAGCTGCTACTGCTGCTGCTCATGTTGTCCGTGGCCGTGGCCGTGTCAGGCAGGCCATAGTGCAGCACGATGCAGCGTGCATTCGGTGCAACGGCGGCAGCAGCCACCGCCATCGCCGCACTCGCCTGGCAGCGCGCGCGTTGCGCGTACGCCTGCATCAGCAGCTCCGCGAACACCGCATCACCCTCGACAGCCAAGATCGAGTGACGCCGAAACGACTGCGTTGTGCGCACGACCACACTGCCTGTCACACCTGCTGCCGCCGCCGCGGCTGCGATTGTTGCTGTTGTTGCACCACTGCTGCTGCTGCTGCTGTTGTTACTACCGTTCGTGCTGCGTACACGCAACTTACGCACGCCAATGGCACACATGGTGCGTGCACGACGACACGCCCGCGCCACCTCACTGTCACTTGTCAAGCCGAGGTACGCGCGCAAAAAGGCACCGTAGCGAGCACTGTGCAGGCTGACAAGCGACACACTGCGACGATGTGCTGACGCTGGCGATGCGGGCGGCTGTTGCTGCTGCTGCGCATCACACACCAGCGACGATGCCGACGACAAACGCGGCAGCGTCAGCGACGAGGACGAGCGCGGTGTTGTGCTGTCGTGACTCGTCAGCGAGTCGGCGTCCTTGTCATCATTGCACAACGCCTCAGCATCGTCTTCGGCCTCATCGTCATCCTTGTGCACGTGTGGTGACGTCGACGTATGTTGCGGCGATGACACGGGCAAGGCAACGGCAGAGTAGGGTGTAGGCTGCACACCATGCTGACTGTGCAGTGTCATGTGTTGCTGTTGCTGCTGCTGCTGTTTTTGTGCTTGTTCGTGTGTGCAATTGTTGTACGGCGCGCGCACACGACACACCACGCCACCCTGGTCGACATCGTCGCCGTCATTGTCGCCATTGCGCCTGCCTGCTCTCGTCGCGGTGCTGCTGTCATCGTCATTGCTGCCGTAGAAGAGTGCAAAGAGGTCATTGCATGACGTGGGTGACGATGATGACGCGCAGGACGCAGCAGCCCTCGTCACCGTCGTGTGTGCTACGCGACTGTCGCAGCTGCTGCTGTTGTTGTTGTTGTTGTTGCTACTGCCGAGTATGGCTTGTGTCAAGTTGACCGTCACATCGCCACATGTCTGTGACATGTGCGTGTGCGTATGTGTCTATGTGCGTGTGCGTACGTGTGTGTGTGTGTGTGTGTGTGTGTGTGTGTGTGTGTGTGTATGTATATGTCTGTGTCTGCAGTGCAATGCAATGGCCTAGACATGTGCAGTGTGCATACGTGCCATACACAGATTTAGTCTGTATGCGTGTCTGTTTTATGCGTATATAGTTGTGTTACTCACGAGATACGGCACGTACATACTGCGTTACGCTACACACACATGCGCACACATCTTGTCACTCGTGTCGTCTATGCCTCGTCCACGTCATCGAGAAAGGCAGCCGTCTTGTACGCGGACGATGATGTGGACGGCTGCTGCTGTTGTTGCTGTTGCTGCTCGCCGCCGTGCTTGTTGTTTGTGGGCAGCTCGACGTGTGCGTAGCCGCGACCGGCGCGAGCACGACGATCAAGCTGCAGCTGCGCACCGTCCTGCTGCAACAGCGCAATCTCACGCAGTGCCTTGTACCGCCGCACATCGGCAGCGCCGTAGCGCTGCGGATCGAGCTCGTGCTTGACAAACTCGCTGGTCAAGTATGTTGCGACATACTCGGCGGCCGTCTCGTCGTGTGCGCGCGGTCGTGGGCGGTAGCCCAGCTTCTTCAGGCATGTGACCATTGCCGTACTGCGCGCACGCAGCGCAGCAGCAGCCTCGTTGTCGTTGTCCTGGTCGTTGCTGTTGCTGCCGTCGTCGTCGACGCGTGCTCGCTTGCCGGCTGGTGCGTCCTTGTCGTCATCTGCCTCCTCTTCATCCTCCTCCTCATCTTCCTCGTCTTCCTCGTCGTCAGCCTCGTCGTCTTGCTCGTCGTCCTCCTCCTCATCCTCCTCGTCTTCCTCGTCGTCATCGTCCTCCTCTTCGTCTTCGCTGCTGGTACTGCTGGCGCTGGTGCTCGTCGTCGTCGTTGTCTTGTTGCTCGTGCTCTTTGCAGCAGCACTCCTTGTCGTCCCTGCTGCTGCTGCTGCTGCCGCCGCCGTCGCATCGCGCTCGCGCGTCAGCTGTGCGAGCACATCGGCGATGAACTGCTCGCGTGACGTGACATACGCGTCCGGGTAGGTGGCCGCATACTTGCTGCTGCGAAGCAGCTGCTGCACCACACTGACAGACACACGCTTGTCCGCGGGCACGCGTGACATCATCACCGTCAGCAGCTGCCGCAGCTTCTCGTCAAGCTGCGCGTCCGTCTCTGCCATGACGCGTAGGGCTGCGTCACGCACTGCAACACTGCCTGTATGTATGTGTCTGTGTGTCTGTGTGTCTGTGTGTGTGCAAGCAAGCAAGCAAGCAAGCAAACGTACATATGTGTCTGTGTGTGTGCGTGCGTGTAACAACACGACACAGCCGCTGCAATGCGTGTGCATTGTCACATGACACAAACGTAGCGAGAGCACACAAGAGACAAAACACTACACACACACATACACACACACACACATATACACATATACACGTACACGTATGTAAATATGCAGACGCATCTGCGGACTGGCATAGACTGCGCAGGGCGACAGACGCATGGCACACCACCACTGCTGCGACTGTGCGTCAGCTGCTGCTTCTTTCCTTTGTGCGCCTACTGCTGCTGCTGCGGCTGCTGTTGTTGTTGTCCTTGTTGCTGCGTGTGTGTGTTGCAGTGCGTGTGACGACAACGACAACGACGACGAGGCGGCGGCGACGCGGCGGCACGACATGCGCGTGCGTCCTCGCTGTCGCTGCGGCCGTCACCGCCGCCGTCCTCTGCACACGCGAGGCGCTGCTGCAGCTCAGCAAGACGACGCCGCAGCGCATCCACGAGCAGATCCTGCCGCGTGATCATACCGCGCACGACATCACCGTCCACGACGACGAGGTGACGCAGACCCATGGTGCGAAACACGTGATAGGTCATCTGACAGTTGAAGTACGGTGGCACCACCCACGGACTGCGGTTGACAATGTGTGACATGTCAATGTACAGCGGCAGTGAACACGGCAGCGTGCCGTCAGCGGTGCGGTGGTGGTGGTCGAGCGCCGTCGTCGCCGCCAATGCGCTGTGATTGTTGTTGCTGTTGCTGTTGCTGCTCATACTTGTGCTCTTGTCAAGCATGTCGCCGAGCTGTGGCAGCCAGTACGCGGCGACGCGCTCTGCCCTGTCGTTGCTAATGTTGCTGCTGTTGGTGCTGCCGCCGCCGAGCGCCGCTGTGGCACCGCTGGTGGCTGTGAGAAAGAGCGCGGCCTTGTGTGCTGACCACTCACACCACGTCATATTGTTGATCGCGCGCACCCGCGCATCGAGCTGCTGCTGCTGCTCGTCACCATCATCGCCATTGTTGTTGTTGTCACGTTGACTCACTGTTGCTGTTGCTGTTGCTGCTGTCGTGTGTGACTGCAACAAGGCAAAATATACAAGCAGATCCTCGCGTGTGACAAGGCCGGCAAACTTGTACACCACACGACGACGAGAGCGACGACAACGACGGTGATGGTGGTGACGCGGTCGTGACGGTGGCGCACAGCGACTGCCGCCGTTGCCCGCCGATGGCGGCAACAACAACCACGACGATGTGGACGACGGCGGTGAGGGCGGCGTTGGCGGTTGCTGCAGTAGTGTCGTCGTCGCTGGTGTTGGCGGCCGCGTGCTGACACGCGCGCGCGGTGACGTGTGCTCGTCATGCACGTGTGTGCGTCGCGTCGCCTTCGTTTCATTGTCGTTGTCACATGCATCGTCATCGCTGTCGTCGTCATCGCTGTCGTCGTGTGCAACGTCACTCGCACTCGTCGCGTTGTCATCGTCGTCATCGTCATTGTTGTCGTCGTTGTCATTGTACGCCTCCTCGTCCTCCTCCATGACGGGGAAGGCGTGGTGGGTCGTGTCGCGCAGCGCGCGCAGCACCCGCGTCGTGCGCTCGCGTGCACGCAGCGTCACCACCGCGCGCGACATCACATCGGCCGCCGTCAGCTGCTGAAACGATCGCCACGGCAGCTGCGCGGCCAGATAGGGCACACAGTCGAGGCGCAGCAGGTGATGGTACAGCGGCTCGCACAGCCAGTCGGCGACGCTCTTCGCCATCACCGTCGCCACCATCACGGGCAGCAGATAGTGCAGCTCCGAGGACAGCTCCATCATGATGACGCAGACGGAGATGGTCATGCGTGACGTCCCGGCGAGGAAGGCGGCGGCGCCGATGAGCGCAAACACACCCGGGTCACTCCACGCGTCGACGGCGCGATAGCCTCGCGCGGCAACAGCTGCAGCTGCAGCACTACTACTACTGCTGCTGCTGCTGTAGTTGTGGTGGTCGTCGTATGGCAAAGGGCCGACTGCGTGACCCGGCAGCAGATGTGTGACCGTGTACCACAGCATCACACCATACACACGTCCCACGGCGGCACCGACGACGAGGCTCGGGACGACAAGGCCGCCCGACACGGCGGTGCCGCTCGCGGCGCACGCGAAGCAGGTGTACAGCAACGTGTACACGACGAGCGCGTAGAGCGGGTAGGCGCCCGCCGTCTGCCGCGAGAGTAAGTGGCGCACCGCATTCTTGCCGCTCGCCATCGCCAACGTACCAAACGGCGAGTACGTCCGCGGCGTCGTACACGTCGCATTGTGCACGCGTGCGGCGGCCTCGCTGCCCCAGACGTACACGGTGCCGTTCTGCGCCTCGGCAGCCTCGTACAGCGGCACGCACGCCGTCATCAGCGTCAGCGCGTACAGCAGCGTGTGGTACAGCGCCACGAGCAGCAGTGGCTCGAGCAGGCGGCGCAGTGTGTGCGGCCGCACCACGGCCCGACGCCACCGCAGCAGCAGCAGGTTAGCCTTCGTGAAGAGCGCCGCCACGCCGCCGAGCACGGCACCAAGCAGCAGTGCCGGCAGAATCGACACCATGTGCAGCGCAATGGTGCGGTTGACCTCGAAGAGCAGCGCCACCGTGTCGCCGCCGCCGTCGGCCCAGCTCAGCCAGTGCCGCTCCTGCGCCACGTACGCGAGCAGCCGCACCGTCGTGAAGCAGCACATACACGCCAGGAACAGCTGCCCGCTCGTCGCCGCGTCAGTGAAGCTCGCGAGCTCCTCGAGGACGAAGAGGAGGCCGCCAATGGGGGCGCCAAAGGCGGCGCTCACACCGCACGCCGCCCCCGCCGTAATAAACTCGCGGCGATCCTTGTTGTTGCGAAAGGCGGCGAAGAGGCGTGTGTGAATGTGCAGTGTGCGGCTGCGACCTTGTGTGACACCCGCCGCGGCAATCGCGCCGAGGTGAATGAGCGGGGCCTCGAGGCCCACCGGCAGGCCGCCCGCCACGGCACACACACACGACACGCACTTGACGGCGAACGTGCGCGCGTGCATCGCGCGGCGCACATAGACGCCATTGAGGTAGGCCATCACATCGGGGATGCCGCCCCCGGCCGCGGCAGGCTCGCCAAACACAACCACACCCGCGGCCACCGCGATGAGGACGACGGACGAGGTCACGTACACGACGTAGCCCGCCGCGTACCCGAGCAGGCGCACACGACAGCCCGCGATGACGCGGTAGAGCGTGTGCGCGCGGTGGTGCTCGAGGGCGCTGACGAGCACCGCGACGGCCGCCGCGACGAGGGCGACGACGACCGCGATGAGCACATACAAGGACCACCGCAGCAGTGTGTGTTGTGCGTCACTGCGCGCTTCTGCGACGGCCACACCGTCGTCACCGTCGTCGCGACGCCGCATCGTCGTTGTCGTGTTGCTCGTGTTTGTGTGCGCAAGGAGCTGCTCGCGCACGCCATCATCACGCGCGTGGCAGCTGTTGCTGCCATTGTTGCCGCTGCTGCTGTCCTCGCTGTTGCCGGCGACGAGGCACGAGTGCGTGCTGCAGTCGTGCAGTGGCTGCTGCTGCTGCTGTTGTGCTACGCGTGTTGCTCGTGTGTTGGCCGTGCGCATGTGCCGCTGTCGCAAGTGACGTAGATACATGTCAGGGTAGGCGGTGTAATAGTCGAAGCTCTCGTAGCTCGACTGCCGCGCCCGTTCCTCGCTCGTCAGCTGTGTGGTGTGTGTCGTGTGCGGGTTGGCCGTCTCGCGCAGCTGCTGCCACAGCCAACGCACGCGCGCGAGCAGCCACGGCAGCGTCGCGCGCTGCATCCGTGTGCACGACTAACAACACGCAAGCAAACACATACACACACAAGTGCATGTACACTTACTTCTCTACCACTCTCTGCGTGTTTGTGCTTACACGATTAGTCGCGATGTCGCTTCTGCTTACGCACCGCATACCGCTCTGCCGCCGCCCTGCCGCCCTTGCTCGCGAGCGCGTCGTACGTGTCCGCCAACACCGCCTCCTTGTACGCGCGCCGCTTGGGAAAGAACATGCGCGTCTTGGCTCCTGTGCGCACCGCCGCCGCCTCGTTGCGCAGCAGCGTCGCCTTCACGGCGCGTTTGCGCTGCAGCGCGGCGCGGTTGCGTGACTGCGCGCGGTGCAGCGTCGACGCGCGCTGCAGCGTGGCAAGCTCGGCTTGCAGCTGTGCTGCTGGCGTGCGCTTGCACACGGCGAGCTCGTGCAGGTGATCGGCACCAAACGTCTCGTGCTCGTCCTCGGAGCAGTCGTACTCTGCCGTGTCCTCACCAGCCTCCTCGAGCGCGCAGCGGCGCAGTACACAGCGCAAACAGCGCATACGCCGTTGCCGCTCCGCCTCCTCGGCGTCTTGCAGCTCGTACAGAAAGGCGTAGTTCTGCGTCGCCGCGGCGGCTGCCCCGCTGCGCGCAACGGCGGCGTTGCCGAGCAGTGGCTCGAAGCGCGGATCGACACCGCGGCGACGGCGCAGCGACGTCGTCTGCGCACTACTACTGCTGTTGTTGCGCGATGGTGGACGCACATGCGCGCTGCGCACCGGTGGCGGGCCGTCGTCGTCGTCGCTCATGAGTGTATGTTTGTATGTGTTTGTTTGTATGTGTTTGTCTGTGTGTGTGTGTATGTGTGTGTGTGTGTGTGTACAAAACACTGCAAGCACGATGCACACATGCGCATGCACATGCAGTAAAGGCACACGCGTACAGCGTCAGTGATACACACACGTACACACACACACACGTACACACGACACTCGTGTCGCATCGTGTGTACACTAGCCCTACTTCCACGTGCGTGTATGTATATGTATATATGTATGTATCTGTGTGTGTGCGTCTGTGTGTGTGCGCGTGTGTGTATGTATGCGGCACACGTGACGACACAGTGTATATACACGACAATTGCATCTGTGCCTTGCCAGCTTACCTCACGTGCGCGGCGAGCGCTCATCCTGCCTGTCCTCGTTGATGGTGCGCATATAATTGGCGTACGCACTGTCCGACCCACCGCTCGCCGCCGCCGGCGACAATGAACTGAAGTCGTTGCGTGACGAGGCGCTGAACGGCGGTGCTGGCGAGGTTGTTGCTGTTGCTGCCGTCATCATTGTCTTGTTGTCGCCGTTCGCGGCGCCCACACCCGCCACCGCCGCCGCCGCCCGCGCCGCCACCGCCGTCGCCGACGTGGGTGTGATGCCATAGTACCGCTCCGTGTCGTCCTCGGCCTGCCGCTGCTCGGCGGCGTCTTGCCACGTGGGCAGGCGCATGACGAGGCTGACGATGCCCATCACGACGCCGACAACCATCGACACCACCCCTGTCGCGAGCATCAGCGGTGTCGTGCCGAGCAGCAGCGTGCCAAGGAAGACGTAGAAGAAGGCGCGGGGCAGATACTCGGTGAGGAGGTAGGCGTAGCGCAGCCAATAGTACACCACACGACGGCACCAATCGAACTGACGCAGCTCAATGCTGAAGGCGTAGAGGCTGAAGAAGAGGCAGAAGATGTTGAGCACGACGAGGCCCGGTGACAGCCGCGCTCGTGTGAAGTTGACAATGACACTCGCAAAGGTCATGGCGAGGACGACAGCAGACATGGCAAGAAAGATGCGTGGCCAGAGGCTGTTGCCCTCGCCAGTGAAGGCGGTCAGGCGGTCCATAGGGAGGATATGTGTGTGTGTGTATGTATGTGTATGTAGGGGTGTGTATGTATGTGTACTGTGTTGTACAACTTGTAGTTGGCAAGACACGACGCATGTAACATGACAACGTCACACACACAAACACACACATGGGCGTGCGTGTTCGGTCACGCCTTTTACATGTGTAGTATGCATACGTGTGCGTCACGTGCGTGTCGCTGCCTCTTCGTCATCGTCGTCGTCGTCGTCTTCTCGGCTGCTGCTGCTGACAATGTCGCTGTCGTCGTCGCGGTGCATAGCCGTCTGCACCGTCGTGGCATGACTGTGACTGCGACTGCCGCCACTGTCGCTGCTCGTGCTGTACGCACGCAGGCTGCTTGCGGTGGTGCTGACATCGCGCACAGCACGTGCAGCACGTGCAGCTGGCGTTGCCGCGTCAGTGACAACAACAGCGGCAGCCGCAGCCTCGTGTGCGGTAGCAGCAGCAGCTGCAGCAGCACTCGTTGCAGCATGATTGTGACTGTCAGGTACATAAGGACGGCCGTGTATCTCCGCATACAGCCGCAGCGCTTCGGCGTCATTGTGCAGCGGACCAAGGCGACCAAGGCTGAAGGATGTACGCGCGGGTCGTGCACAGGGCCGCGTCACAGCAGCAGCAGCGGCGGCGGCGGCGTCAGCAGCAGCGGACAATGACAAGGCTTCGCCACGACCGTTATGCTCATCTGCTGCTGCTGCTGTTGCTGCTGTTGTAGCAACAACAGCAACAACAGGGTCGTGATGCAGCGCCATCGCGGCCGCGTGCAAGGAGGCAGTGCTGCTCATATCCGCATGACTGCTGCTGCTGTTGTTGGTGATGTTACGGTGCGGCATCGTTGCCGGTCGCGTCAGTGGCTCGCGTACAGCGTCGTCGACACCACCACCAGTGTCGCCGCTGACAACAGCGAGTGCGGCGGCGGCGGCTGCGTTGTTGCGCGTGTCGTCTGCGTGCACGAGGTCGTTCTGCTCGTGTTGCAGCCACCTCGTGTGCTCGTGCACGAGCGACTGCAACGTGTACAGCAGCTGTGCGTACGGCGAGGTTGTTGCGCGTACTGCATGGACAGGCGGCGAGGGGGCAGTCGTTGCCTGCCGTGTGTCGTTGCCGTGTCGCGTGTGCGCACTGCCGCCGTCGCCGCTGCATAATCGCGACAAGACCGTCACCCAGTGCTGCACACTCGTCCGTGTCGCGAGTGCACAGCTGCACAGCGGCAAAAGCAACGACGGCGGCGGTGACGGAGTTGTGCAACTGCTGCATACGGCGCACGAGGCGCACGTGTACGGCAGCGCCGCCTCGCGACATGGCGGGTACAGGTTGTACACGACGTGTGCACCGACACGACTGTTGTTCGCGTTGTCCTCGTCATCGCTGTTGCTGTGCATGCGTGCACATGTTGTGATGCGTACACAGCAGCCCTCGTCGTCGTCGCTCTTGTGCAGTGCAATCGTCGTGTCACAACGCCGCAGCGCAATGCGCACGTGGCCATCGTCCGTGTGCGACGGCACGACGTTGCTCGTCAGCCCTGTTGCAGCCCTGTCATCACTGCCAACTGCACTCACCGCGTTTGCGCGTGCAGTCGTCGCTGCCGCTGCGGCTGCCGTGGCATCGCCGTCGTCGTCGTCGTGTTGCACGGCACGTGACAGGTCACACAAGCACAGCACACCGTGCCCCTCGTCCACACGCGCAACAACCGCATAGCACAGACCGAGCTCGTCCGTCATGCGCACCGCCACGCCGCTGCGCAACGCACGCAGCACGTGCTGATGTGCCGTAAAGTCAAGCAATGTCAACATGACATCTCGTCTATGCATGTATGCATGTGTTGTGTGTGTGTGTGTGTGTTTGTGTGTAAGTGTGACAACAGTAGCATATGTAGTGTACGTGTGCAGTACAACCACACACACATACACACACACACAAGCGAGCAAGCAACCTCAGCATACGTGATCTACGATAGTGTACTGCTGCTGCTGCTTCTCCGCAGTGCCGTCAGCGTGTCCTTGACCAAAAACGGCAGCACACCGAGCAAGAGGCTGCACTGCTGCTTGTATGCCTCGCGCAGTGGCTGTCGCGGTGTCGTCGCGGCAGCCGCCGCTGCGGCGCGCCACGCCGCCGTGTCGCAGTTTGCGTACACCTCGGCAAAGAGATTGCGCTCGAGCATCAGACGTGCTGCCGTGTACACACTCGCCACATCGCCTTCCGCGTCACTGCTGCTGCTGCTGCTGCTGCTGCTGCCTTGCCGCAGCGTGGCGAGTAGACGCTGCACATCACTCGCCGTCACGTGTGCAATGTCGTCACGCGACACACGACGCAGTCGCTCCTCGAGCGTCGCGTCGTGCTGCATATCGACGGCTGTGCGCCGCAGCAATACAACGAACAGCACATAGAGTGTGTATACGTATGTGTGTATGTGTGTGCACACGCAAGCAACACAGCAGCACTTTGTCCTTCGTCACCACAGGTCTGTGCATGATGCTTACACAATGTATGTATATGTAGAGATTGTTGCGTATATGCACACACACAGTTAGTCGATGTCGAGAGCCCGCAGCACGTGCTCGGGTATGGTGTCATCCTCATCATCGTCGTTGTTGTTGTCACCTGCCACGTCCGCCACATCTGCCCACTGCGCATTGTCGTCGTCCTCGTCGTTGTCGTTGTCGTCGCCTGCCACGGCGGCGGCGGCGGCGAGGGTGGCGGCGGTGTGCGTCAGCGTCAGCGGCGCAATCGCCGTCGCCACCGCCATACTCTCCACATCTGCACTGCCACCGCTGCCGCGATTGTCGTCGCCGTCGCGCTGCGCACGCGCGTACAGCGCGAGCCACTCGACATCGCTCGCCGCCACGGCGTCCGCGCCCGTGCTCGCATGACGCGCGTCGTCCAGGCAGAAGAGCGGCGTGTGGCGACGGCGACGCGCGCACGCCTCGAGCACGCTTGTCGCCGTGTTGCTCGTCGCCTCATCGCCATCCTTGTTGTCGCTGCTGCCGCTGTTGTTGTGTCGTCGCAACGTCAGCACGGCAGCGAGCAGCGCCGTCGCCTCGGTCGTCTTCCACAGGTCAGCGTGCAGCGCGACGTACTGCTGCGCGAGCTGCGACTGCACCGACACCGCGTACAAGCTAGCGTGCGTGTGCATGCGCGCCGCCGTGTCACGCACCCGCGACCACGCCGCCTCGTCGAGCACAGACGACGACGACGTCGCGAGGGTGGCGGTGGTCATCGTGGTGCTGCTGCTGCTGCGCGTGTCGTGCGCGCTAGCTGCGGTTGCGGCTGCGCGAGTGCACAGCGCCGTCGCACCACCCAGCACCTCCACGAGCTGCACGGCTGCCATGGGAAACGACAGCATCGCATCGGCCAACATGCGCGCCGCACGCGACGATGACGACGACGCCGTGGCGCAGCGTTGCACCCACGCTCGCTGCGACGCCGTTAGCTCACGCCACACACGCGATGGCTTGTACACTGCCCCACCACGCCGCGGCACTGCCGCCGTCGTCGTTGTTGCTGCTGCATGCACGCGTGTTGCCTCGCACTCGAGCTGATACATGGCGAGCGCCGCGGCAAAGGCATAGCTCGGCATCTGCAGCAGACGACGTGACATGCGCACCACACCCGCCTCGTGACTATTGTCTTCATTGCTACTGCTGCTGCTGTTGTTGTTGCTGTTGTTGTTGTCACCGCGTGCGGCGGTGCGCACGAGTGCGTGGTGCAGCTGCACAAGCCACCACCACCGCCGTGCACGCAGCGCAGCATAGTCGAGCAGCCGCAGCACCCGACACGGGTCGTGCGCGTCGAGTGACAGCAGCAGCCGTGACATCTCATACGCCGTCCGCGCACACCCGCGCTGATGGGCCACGCGCACCCCGAGCCGCAGTGTCGCGAAGATGTGCGCGTTGCAGCCGAGACGCAGCGGCAACTGACGCCGTGTCCAGTCGCCACACCACGGCCACCGCGCGAGCAGCACACCAACGTGGTAGAGGGCGCAGTCGACCATCTCACACGCCTTGTGTGTCTCACCGACGGCGCAGAGGGCCTCGTAGCACGCCACAAGCACAGGGACGTGGTAGACGTTGCACGCAGACAGGCAGTGCAGCAGCGCGTCGAGTGAGTGGCCGTAGCGCATACACTGCAACAGCAGCAGATCTGCCACACGACACGCCTGCGAGTCGCCGTGCAACACATACACTGCAGGAGGAGCAGCAGCAGCAGCAGGAGGAGCAGAAGGGGCAGAAGAAGCAGCAGCAGGAGCAGCAGGCGCTGTTGCTGACGCTCCTCCTGCTACGGCGGTGGCGGTAGTGCGCTCGAGTCGCATGTCGTGGTCGTCGTACGGCGGCCAGCGATAGCGGTTCGGCGTCGCCAGCGCACTGGCGCGGAACGACAGCCGCAGATGATGCTCGGGGAAGAGAGAGGTGCTGCCATTGTCACGCTTGCCACCGTCGGGGCGACGCGGTGGCACGAGGCCGTCGCCGACGTCCTCGACGGCCGCTACACCAAAGGCGCGAATGCGCTCCAGTCGCGTGTTCAGCTGCTCAACATCGCACGCGAGCAGCAGCGTCAACACGTCACCGGCAAGCACGCTGTCATCATCATCGTCGTCGTTGTTATTGTCGTTCGTGTTGTCGTCTGCGCTACGTCGTTGTTGCTCTTGTGTTTGTGTTGTGTGTGATGCTGCCGTGTCGTCTGTCGTGTGCGTGTCATGCGCCTTGTGTTGCCGCCGCTGCTGCCGCTGCCGCTGTTGTTGTTGTCCGTGTTGTTGTTGCTGCTGTTGTTGTGTCAGCACAGCCTCGAGTAGTGCATCGTCCTCGGCCTTCTTAGCCCGACGACGCTGCTTGGCTGCAGCAGCAGCAGCGGCAGCTGCTCTACTGCGCTCTACCTCGCGGCTGCGTGTGTCGTGCTTGTCGCTGCGGCTACCGGCAGGACTGTCGTGTGCGGCTCGTGTGTGCTCGTTGCGTGTGTCATCGTCACCCGCCTCGCCCTTCTTCTCGTGCGCCGCGCTCTGTCGTGTTGCTGCTGTTGCCGACGACGACGATGGCGGCGGCGATGACGACGATGCTTGTTGCGCACCGCGACGCCCACCACGTCTGCGCGCACGAGCACCCGACACCGCCATCGTTGGCCACACATTGTCGTCATCGCCGTCCTTGTGCGTGTCACTGTCCTCGCCGTCGTCGTCGTCGCCGCTGACACGACCGACCTCGTCTGCTTCGGTCGACGCGAGCACGAGCTGCTGCAGCCGTCGTATCTGACGACTGGACATGCTGCGCTGGATGTGAATAATGTATGTGTGTGTATGTGTGTGTACGTATGTCTGCAACCTTGCGTGCTGCACTTCTCTGCTACGTGCTATGCGCAACACAATGTGACGACGACGATGCATAGGTATGTTAGTGAACACACCACACACACAGTGCATACAGTTGTGTTGCTCATTTCGCTTGTCCGCGTCGTCTAGTTGCGTCTATGTCATTGCATACAGTCTTGCGTACGCACCGTTATACAATGTATGTGCGTATGTGTGTGTATATGTCTACCGCTCTATTGCAGCGTCGCCACAGATCGCAGCAGTGGTGGTCGAGCGGGTGACCCGCTGCCGTCGACATCACCCACAGACGGACTGAGGCCATGCAACGTGTGTACACCATCACTGCTGCCGCCAACACTGCTGTCGTTGCGTGACGCAGCAGCAGCAACAACGCATCCTCCTGCTGCTGCTGCTGCATAGCGCCACGTGCTCGTCGCTGCCGTCTGCGGCTGCACACACGGCGATAGTGAGCGCTTGCACAGGTGCAACGTTGGCGACTGCTGCTGCTGCTGTTGCTGCTGTTGCTGCCATGTGCGCAGCGGCGTTGCCTCGCGCACTGGCAGCGACGAGGCAGCGAAGACAACGCCGTCACCGTCATCAGTGCTGTTGTCGCCGCTGCAGCGTCGACCATGGCAACAGCCGTTGCTGCTCGTCGTCGTCGTCGTCGTCCTCTTGTCGTCGCTGTCTGCCTTGTTGTTGGCGCTGCTGCCGTTGCTACTGCTGTCACGCACCACGCGTGCCGTCGTGACGGCAGCCAGTCGCGTCTGTGTTTGTTGCAGTCGCAGGACGACGGCCCACACTGCACTCACAGCACGGCGTCGCAGCGCCGACACGGCAGCAGCCTGCGCACTCTCGCCATCAGAGGTGTCGTCACACACCGCCGCGTCGTCGGCCTCGTCCGTGTCGTTGCTGCTTGTCGTGCCGCCGTGTGTTGCCCCGCCACCAACATCGTCGTCGACCTTGTCGTCTGCCTTGTTCGCCCTCGTGTTGCCGTCCTGCTCGTCACATGCAACAGCAGTGGCGGTGCCGTGCAGCACATCGACGATGAGGCGCAGTGTGGCTGCTTCGCCGTGGCGCTGCAGCGCAGCGGCGTGTCGTGCGCGTGTGCACAGCGCAGCCGCGTCACGCGCGGCGTCGTGTGCGCTACGCGTCTGCTGCTGTGCCGCCGCCACGGCGGCGGCGGCCTCACCGCGCACGCGCTGCAGTTCGCGCGACACGGCCGTGTGCTGCGCCGTCACCGCGTCGAGTGCGGCACGTGTGCGGGCCAGCTCGGCTATCGTCGTCGTCATAGCTGCTGTTGTTGTTGTTGCGGTCGATGGCGTTGTTGCTGCTGCGCCTGACATTGCCGCCGCGGCGTCTGTCGACCACTGCGCATGCCGCCGTCGCTGCTGCGTGTTGTTGCCTGCTGTGTTTGTTGCTGCTGCTGCTGTGGCCGCCACACGCTGCGCACGCGCACGGCACAGCTGCGTCTGTACATGTGCAACGTTTGCCTGCGCCCGTCGCAGGGCGTCCTCGGCGGCGTCGCGTGCCGCCTCGACGCGGTGTTGCCGCTGCACGAGCGCCTCACAACGTGCGCGCAGCGCGGCACACTCGTCGTGCGCAGTCGCGCGCTCAGCACACGCCGCTGTGTACTGCGCCGTCAGCGCGTCGAGGGCGCCGCGCAGGTGTGTGGCCGTCGCGAGCGCCTCGCGCTGACGTGCGTCGTGCTCGCCTTGCGTGTGTTGTGCCGCATCTTGCAGCGCGTGCAGCTGCGCCTGCAAGAGCGCACAAGCCGCGCACGGCGGTGGCGGCGGTGACACGGGCGGAGGATGTGGTGATGTGGCGCGCGTTGTCGTCTGCGCTGTCGTCGTCTTCTTTGTTGTTGTTGCCGTCGCTGACGAGTTGTGTGACGTCATTGTAGCCGCATCGCGTTGTGCGGCATGACGTCGCTGTTGTCGTGTGCGCAGCACGGCAGTGTGCAGCTCGAGCTGCGTCACCGTGTGCATCGCGGCCGCCATGCTCGTCATCAGCTGCCGCATCGCCTCGTCCACGTCACTGCCTACTCGTGCATTGTGTTTGCTGCTCGCACTGTGGCTGCTGCTGCAACTGCGACTGCGACTGCGACTGCTGTTGTTGCGCGCGCTGCACCGTCTACGCAGCAACAGCGCTGCCGTCGCCGCTGCCGTCGTTGCATGCGAGGTCAACGATGCAGCCAGCGCGTCGTCGTCGTCGCTGCCGTCATGGTTGCTGTCCGCGCGGTAGATGAGCGTCGTGTCGTGTTTGTCGTGCGCCATTGCGCTTCTGTTGCCGTCGTCGTCATCGTCGCTCTTCTCCTTTGCACTGCACCACGTCCTCTGTGACGTGCGCTGCTGCTGCTGCTCTTGTTGTCTCGCACACTGCGATGACGTTTTGCGTGGCCGTTGCACAGACGACAGCAACGCGGCGAGGCGCGTGTACAGCACCTGGTGCCGCTGTGCAGCGACACGTAGCTGCGTCGCGACATCGCGCAGCGACGCACACGCCGCGCGGCGACTGCGCTCGAGCTGCAGCAGTCGTGTCATGCGCCGTCGCACCTCATCGGTTTGCTGCTGCAGCGCCGTCTGCAGATCGCGTGTGCGCACCACGGCCGCGTCGCGCTCACGTGCGAGCGCGTCGTGTGACGTCTGCGCCTGCTGCTGCTGCCGCTGTTGCTGCTGTTGCAAATGCGCAATGTGCGCGTCACGCTCACGCAACGCCGCCTCGACACGACGCATGCTCGTCGCGAGCATCACCACACGCTGCGTCAGGCCCTGCACATCGTCCTCATTGTTTCCATGGCTGTTGTTGTTGCTGTCATCGCCGCCGTGTGGCACATCAGCAGCAGCAGTGACTGCTGTCGTGTCGTGCGTGTTGTCCTTGTTCATGTGCTCTTGTTGTTGTTGTTCGTGTGCGGACGACGACGACAGCAGCGCGTCGCGTTCACGTGTGACAGCTGCACAGACAAGCCGCAGCGACGCCGCCGCCGCATCACTGCGCTCGCGCGCCTCCTCGGCAACCAGGCGCTGTCGCTGCAGCTGCTCGCATTGTTGTGTCAAGGCAGCACAACGCGTCTGCAGCTCGGCGTGTGCGCGTGTGTGTGCTGCATGTGCGGTGCGCAGTGCGTCGTAGCGCGTCCGCAGCGCGTCAACCTCATCGCGCACGTCGCGCAGCACCGCCGCCTCTTCAGCATCGCGTTGCTGTGCAAACGATGTCAGTGCGCGCCGTACGCGTGCACGCACTTGACGTGCCGTGTACAGCGGCAACGCGTCGTCGTCACCGTCGTCGTCGACCTCGTCGTTGCCGTCATCGTCGTCAATGGTCAGTGTGTCGATGCCGCCCGCGGTGTCATCGTCCGTGTTGCTGCGTGTGTGCTCGACGTGGGCGCGCTCCACCTCGGCATGCAAACTACGTCGCGTGCGCTGCGCATCGTCGTCGTCCTCGTCGTTCTCGTTGACGCCATTGACGTGCGCAGACATTGTCATCGCCGCCGTGTCCGTCTCGTCACTGTCGCCATTGTTGTTCTTGTCGTTGCGTGTGACATCAGCCACCTCGCTTGCCACACGCGCGCGTTGTGCGCGACGACGGTGAGCGGGTGAGAGGAAGAGCAGTGTGCTGGGCTCGACACACGTCACCAGCGACTGCGTCGTCGCCGCCGCCATCGTAGACGACGGCGACGTCAATGTGGTGCGGGGCGCACGGTGTGCGGCTGCAGACGCTTTGCGTTGCTTGACGACGACGACAGCATCGTCTGTTGCAGCAGCGGCAGTGGCAGCCGTGGCAACAACACGCGGCGGTCGCGTCGTCGCATACGTCACTGTGAAGCGCGACGGCGCAGATGATGTTGTTGTCGCTGCTGCTCGTGACGTGCTTGTCACGGTTGCTGCTGACGCTGCCGGTATCGTACGTGCAGAGGCGTCAACGTCAGGAGAGCGCATGTGCAGCAGCTGCTCGAGTGCGCTGTGTGCGCTCAGCGCAACAGCGCTGCCACCGCCGCCCTGTCGCGGCGCTGCGACAGACACACTCGTCATGCACTATATACACACATACATACACACAAAACGATGGTCATGTACATGTCGCAAGAACAATACAACACCGATAGCAGCAACAGTGACAATGGACACACGCATGTACACAAGGATGTGTACGAGCTGAGTGAGTTTGTGTGTGTATACATACACATATACATACACGACCTGCATACAATCGATGTGCATATGCATGTCTCTGTGTGTGACTGTACATGACGCAACGTAGCAGCATATACA
This sequence comes from Trypanosomatidae sp. Fi-14, assembly GCA_023091115.2. Taxonomy (NCBI): domain Eukaryota; phylum Euglenozoa; class Kinetoplastea; order Trypanosomatida; family Trypanosomatidae; species Trypanosomatidae sp. Fi-14. Next base: position 35,577 of record JAKVQF020000933.1, on the reverse strand, counting down.
CGCGAGCACGCACATGCATGAGTGCATGCGTGCATGTGTTTGCAACATTCTCTTACACACACACATACACACACACACACATGCGTACACAACACGGCTGCTCGTCATGACCGTGTGCTGGACGACGTATCATAGTGCCACATTGCTTGTGCAGCAGCCGCCATGACTCCCTCGTAGGCGGCGTGCAGTGCGGCGCGCGCACGCGACTCGTCCGCGCACAGCGCACGACGTTGTGCTGCTTGTCCGCTCGTGTGCTGCAGCCACAACTGCCGCAGCTCGGCCACGTACAAGAGCTGATCGTCCAGCACGCTGAGCATTGCCTCACACAGCCGCGACCGCGCCTTGGCCTCACGTCGCTGCAGCTCTAACCGCAACAGCTCCTCGACACGCCGCAGCGCGTGTGCGTCAATGTCGGCAGCGTAGTAGCGCGATGACGCTGCCGAGGCGGCTGCGACAATGTCATTGCGTGCACGCATAGACTCAATGTGTACATATGTGCATGTGCATGTGCATGTGTGTACAAGACAAAGCAGCAATGACATTGCACACACAACACATACACACACAAAGCAGCAGTGACATGTGCACACAAAGGTGTGTACTGGTGCTGATGCAGCGGCTACAGTGTATGTGTGCATGCGTGACTCGGTCTATCGAACGTGCATGTGCCATGCAACGATGCACGCATGCGCACACACACATACACTGCAGGCAAACGATAGCGTCTCTACGGGAAGGTGAGCGCATACGCGTATATATACATACACATGCGCACGTGTACATTGTGTCGCGTGCTGTATGTGTGTGTGTGTGTGTGAAAGCGATACATTGTCTAGTGTACACACACACACACACACACACACACACACACACACGCACAAAAGGAGTGCAAAGCTTACAAAAGTGTTTGCTGACGCATGTGTATGTTTGTGTGTGTGTGTGTGTGTGTTTGTGTGAACTGTGTATACATGTCACGGTGACGTATAGATGGGTGAGGGATAGTGTAGATGTGAGTGTGTGTGGGGTGGGGAGAGGCATGTACGCTAGTCTACCTCACCGACAACGTCGACGCACGCTCGTCGCGTGTACTTGTCGTTACTGCTGTAGTCATCATCATCGTCGTCGTCGTCGTCGGCGATGCTCTCAGTGCTGTCATGCTTGTTGTAGTCATCGTCCGTGTCCATTGTGGTCGAGAAGAGCTGTGCACGTACGCGCTCGCGCGCCTCGCGTGCTGCGCGCAGTGTCTTGGCGTACACACTGACATATGCATGTGCGCTGCTCGTCACACTACGCTGCCACGCCACGTCGTCATTGTCATTGCCAACGCTGTCATGCTCATCCTCGTCGCCGCCGTTGCTGCTGCTGCTGCTTCTCTTGTTGCCTTCGCTGTCCACCTTGCCGCGTGTGCTCGCGGCCGTGTTGACAGAACGCAACGACAGCGCCGTCACAGGCGCACTGCCGCTACTGCCACCACCGCTGCCGTGACGTGTAGGCAGCGCCAGCAGTGGTGCAGGCGGCATGCGACGTGACTGCGCGTCGGCGTGTACCAGGCGCGTCCTTGCTGCTTGCTGTGACGCACAAGACAGCAGCGACGTCGCGCAGACGTCGCGTGTCTGGCTATTGTTGTCATCGCTGTCGTCTGCGTTGTGCGTGTCGCAGCTGTTACCGTCGACGCCAGCAGCAGCAACAGTAACAGCATCGTCATCGTCGTTGTTGTTGCAGCCGTCCTTGTCGTCAGCATCGTGTGTGCTGCATCCAGCGTGATTGCTCGTTGCTCTTGTTGGCTTGTCTGTTTGTGTGTCATCGCCTCGCTGCTGTGCAGCCGCCGCACGCGCACGCACACGTCGCGTCAGTGCAACACGCAGTGCATTACTGCTGCTGCTGCTACTGCTGCTGCTGCGTTGTTGTTGTTCTTGTTGTCGTGTCGACGAGGACGAGGTGGCGTAAGGTGTCGTCGCCGTCGCCACGGTGCCGCGCACTCGCGCCGGTGTCAGTGCGCATGCACTCACCTTGGCTGTTGTTGCTGTTGTTGCGTTCTTTCGTGTCGCTACGGCTGCCATGGTTGCCGTCGACGACGATGACGACGATGCTGCTGTGCTGCTTCGCTCCATGTCGTGCAGCAACATCTGACGCAGCGTCATGATCGACTGCTGCTGCTCCTCGACCTGCTCGACGAGCCGCTCCGCCTCACACGTCATGCGCTCACGCTCCTCGGCGAGTGTGCGCTGCGACGTCGCCTGTGCCTCGTGCAGGCGCGACAGCTCACGCTGCAGCTCCTCGTTGCGCGTGTGCAGCGCATTCAGCTGTTTGCTCTGCTGTAGCAGGTCACGAAAGAGCGCAGCATTCTTGCCATACGCCGCGCGCAGCAGCGCGTCCAGCTGTGACAACTGCACCGCCGCGTCGCCGCCGTCCGCTAACGCCGTCACGTCTCGCAGCAAACTCGTCAAGGCGGACATGCGCACGTCGTGTGCGTCGTGCATGCGCGCCAGCTGCCGCTCCTGCTCCGCCTGCAGAGCCTCGTAACGGTAGCGCGCACTGCGCTCGCGTTGTGCCTCCTGCATTGCCCGGTTCTGCACCTCCATCACGCGCACCTTGCTCTCGGCCATCTCGCGCTTCAGCTGTCGAATAAACCGCTTGCTCTCCTCGTTGCGGGAGGAGAGGGCGACGACGTCGACAATGCGCTCCTGCAGGCTGGCGTACGCGCTCGCGTGACGCTCGGCCATGGCCTCGTACAGACTCTTCTGGTGCTCATACATCTTGGCCAGTTGGTTGCGCTCGCGTTCGACGCGGAGGTAGTCCTCGAGCGGCACCATTGCCACCGCCGTCACGCTCGGACTGCGTACTCGCCGCGGGGAGTGTGAAGTGCGCGGCGTCGCAGCCGTCGTCGTCGCTGCTGTTGTTGTTGCTGTTGTTGTTGTTGTGGCGACGTCGTACATGAGCAGTTGTGGTGACGTGTCCTTGTCGGCGTGGTCACAACGACGTGACGCACGACGGTGTGTGCAACGGTGCTCGTCGTCGTCGCCGCCGTTGCCGCGTCTGTTGCCATCGCCGTCTGCCGACGTCATCGCCTCGCACGTAGCTGGCAGCAGTGGTGGCTGTGGTGGCGGTGACTGTCTGCACTCGCCCTTGTCGACTGCGCACGCGTCGGTTGCCGCGTTCGCGTCACGACGCGGCAGCGGCGAGGCGCTGAAGCAGAGGCGCACGTCAATGTGCGGCGACACAGCGGAGTGACGCAGCGGTGGTGGCGACGACGTCGGCGACGCGGCAACATGTGCGGCCCCTGTGCTGCGACCAGCCACTACGTCGTCGTCGTCGTCGTCCGCAGCCTCGTGGCCCGTCATGGCCGTGTGCACATCGTCCTTGTCGTCGTGGCATCCGCAGAGGTCATACATGTTGCTGCTGTCGTTGTTGTTGTTGCCATCGTCGTCGTCGTTCGTCATGTCGCACATCATCGTCGTCACTGCCGCTGCCCGTGTAGCGGACGTCATCACTGGACGTGTTCGCCGCGGCGCTGCCGTTGTCACCGTCATCCTCGTTGGCGTCATTGCTGCTGTTGTTGTCAGCGCTGCATGACGTGGCATGCGTTGTGGTGTCAGTATGGCAAGCGCAGAAGGCGCGTCAGAGATGCTGCGCACCGTGTTGCTGTCCATCGTGTCGTCCAAGTACACAGCCGCGTCATCGGTCGACAGAGCAAAGCGGCGATGATCGGCGGACGGCGATGCGCTGTGCGGCAGTCGCCGCGTCGGTGGTTGCGATGGTGGTGGTGATGATGTGTGCTGTGCAACACTGCTGCAGCTGTGCGCACGCGCCATAGCTGTCCGTGCTGCTACAGCAGTTGTTGTTGTTGTCGACTGTGACATGACAGTATGCACACGTGTGACTACAATGGCAAAACACAGCAAACACGCAATATGTGCGTGTGTCGTACTCATCGTAAATGACAACATATGCACATGTACGCACGCACCCACGTAACGTTGACGTGATGTATGTACATACACACAGACAGAGAGAGACAGAGCCAAGTACACGCTACATACGCCGTGTGCAACTCGTCGTCATCGTCGTTGCCGTGACACACACACACACACACACACACACACGCTACCAGTTCGTCCATGTTGGGTCGGCGGCATACTTTTGCATATACCCGAGTACGCGCTCCGTCATCTCTTCCTCATTGTAGCGGTTGCCAAAAAAGTCCACAAAGCGGCCTTGCGGGTCAAACAAAAAGATGGCAATGCTGTGATCAATGAGATAGTCCTCGGCGTCGGCCTCCTCGTCGCTGGGCAGGGAGTAGTAGATGCGATAGGACTTGCACGTTTCGTTGACCTGCCGCGGTGTGCCAACGAGGCCAATGAAGTCCTCGTGAAAGACGGACAGGTACTCGGCAATGGCGGCGAGCGAGTCACGGCGGGGGTCACACGAGACAAAGAGGGGCACAAACTTGTCCTGCGGCCGTCGCGCGTGGACTTCGCGCACGACGTGTGACATTCGATTTAGCTCCACGGGGCAAATCTCAGGGCAGTGGGTGAAGCCAAAGTAAAAGAACGTCCACGCCCCGCGAAACGCCGCCTGTGAGACGGGCTCGCCGGCTGTGTTGACGAGCACAAAGGGGCCGCCCAGCGAGGGCCGCCCGCGCGACTCGACGTGCACGCGCGCACTGCCGTCGTCGCCAAAGTATCGCCGTCGTGCCCGTCGCATGCCGCACCACATCGTCACGACACACAGCGCCGCAAAGCCCGTCACGGCCAGTCCACGCCGCAGCGCCGCACGATCCTTGGCCAGCTCCGCCGCCTCGTGCGCGTCCACGGCGTCGTCGACGCCGCTGCTGCTGCTGTTGTCGCTGCTGTTGTCGCTGCTGTTGTTGTTCGTGTCGCCGACGTTGCGCGGGTGGGCGTCGTGTTGTGCTGCACGCGATGTGCGCAGTGCAGAGGACGACACCGTCGCCGTCGCCCACGTCGATGTGACGGCACGCAGCGCACAGCACACGCTTATACGTCGCATTGCTATGGCTACATACGCGTATACACACACGCACGCACATACAGGCACATGCATAGACAAGAGAAGCAAAAGACAAAGAGGAGGTGGCAGTGCAGAGGAGAAAGGGTAGCATTTGTACATGCATGCAGGCACACAAACTTACACCATCCTACACGCACACACACGTGTATGTATGTATGTACGTGTAGATGTAAAAATATGCTGCAAAGAGAGAAAAGGTAGTGCACGCTACGAGCGCACAAGTGACGTGACAAGTGTGCGTTTGTGCGTGCGTCACTCTACATCATCTCCTTCGCCTTCTTCCTTGACGGTACGTTGCATACAAATGTATGCTTACGCATATATATGTGTGTATGTATATGTGTATATGTATATGTATTTGTATATGTATATGTATATATGTATGTTTGTGTGTGTGCGTGTCGACGCACGCACGCTTGTCTCTCGTCTTCCTTGTCTATGCAACGTTGCTCTGCCGTATGCGCTGGACAGCATGCCGTGTACTGTGCACATGCCGTACGCCTCTCGCACGCAACTGCTGTCATCGCAGCGTCACTTGTCGACATCGTCGTCGCACGACCGACTCGCACCGCCGTCTGCCACACACACTCGGCGATGCGTAGCGCTCGCTGCCGACGTCGAAGACGCGCTGCCCGACGCGGATGTCGCTAGCGCGACGCCACCAGCACTGCCACTATCACCGCCACCGCTATTGCTGTTGTTGCTGCCGCTGCTAGCAGCGGCAATCGCCCGCTGTCCATAGCGTTGCAGCACAAGCGTGTGTGGCCGTCCAGGCAGACGACGCTTCTGTCGCCATGCCTCGTAACGTGGCTGCAGTCGCTCCTCGGTGGCCCGCTGCAGTCGCGCCACGCGCTCGCTTACGCTAAGTGTCGGCATGCCCGCGCACTCGTTCATGTGCACCGCTCTGCTCTCGTCATTGTCGTCGTCATCGTCGTCGCTGTTGTTCGTCTTGCCGTCATGGTCGACGCCGTCGTGCACGACAGCAGGTGCGTGCACCGCCCGCGTCGTCGTCGTTGTTGCTACATTGCACGACGAGTGCGGTGTCTGTACATTGTTCGTCGTGCTCGTCTCACCGTTGCCCGTAGCCTCGCTCGACGCACTGTCGTCGCGGTCACTTGACAACGCCACGCGCGAGCACGGCGCGGCCTTGCGTGACACAACGTGCACCCGTGGCGGCGACGGTGGTGCACATGGCACGTCGGCGACTCTCCGTACACACGGCCGAGGTGGTGTGCTACGTGGTGAGTCGACGGTCGCAGCAGTGCGCACTGTCGCCATGTGTTGTATAGGTGGTACTACGGCAGCAGTGTGCTGTTCGTGCTCGTGCTGCAGCGACGATGGTGACGAGGACGAGGACAACGACGGTGCTGTCGTGTCGCACGGTGCACAGGTCCGTGTCGTTGGCCTCTTCTTGCAGATGACGTGCATGTGTGTCTTGCCACAACCGTCTTGCCAAGACACGCACAACAATCACGCGACTTGCACACACACACACACACACACACACACACACACACACACGCACACACACACACGCACGCAAAGGCAAGTATGCACGCATACATCTGTGTAAACATGCATGCAATAACGTGCACACTACGTGCGTGTGTGCGTGTATGCGCAAACGTCTACTCGCACTTGTGCTGACGTACACAAAGGACAACGATAGGTCACCTCGCCGTCACCCACACCGGCGCGCAGGCGCGCAGTCAGGGCGTGGCACGGGTCACGGGTGCTGGTAGCGAGCAGACGACAAGAGCGCCTTGGCGTCGTGCAGCATCTCGTCCGTCACGACAGCCGCCGCCACACGCCGCTGCCGCTCCGCGCGCGTGTCGGGCGCGAAGATGCGATTGTCCTCATCCGTCATCAAGCCATTGACGGGGTTGTGATGCAGGTAAACGCGCTCGGTGGGCAGCTTATCTGGCATACCCACCGGCTGTGTGCTCGGCGCAAAATCCTTCTCATAGTAGCGTAGTCGATTGAGCTCCGTGTTCTCGAGCATCTCCTGCCCCATCGCATCTTGCGCTCGTGCCGTCATCACCGAGTACGCGAAACACAATGCGGCCATGGCAAGCTTGCCCCACATCCCTACCATGCTCGTTGACTGTTGCTGCTGCTGCGTATTGTACGCACCGACGCGTGCGCGTCGCGCTGCTACATCGCCGCCGTGCCACCATAGCTGCAAACGCACGCGCCACGACACCGTCGGCTGCGCAAGGTGCTGCGTGCGCCGCCAGTGCTGCTGTAGTAGCTGCGTTACTGGTGCAGCTGGCATGCGTACCTGCGTCGCTGTCGCACACACACACGCACACACACACACACACACACACACACGAAAGAGCTACGCTAACAGTGCAACGTCACAACGCAAGCAACGCTGTACATTGACGCGTGCACGCATGTGCGTGTGCGTCAACTGCATGCAATGCATCGCTAGCAAAAGGTCATAGACTGCAACGCTACCAAGTTGTGCTACTACGCAAGCTCACAAACACACATACACACATACACACACACACACGTGTCGGCGCAACCGTCACGATACAAATGCAATACCGTACGTAGTCGTTACAACACTCACACATACACGTGTGTGTGTAAGTGCATACATCGTCTTGCCGCTACAATGTCGTATTGTGTATGTGTGTGTGTACGTATTGTATATATATTTATGTATATACTAGACACACGTACACGTGGCTGTTTTGTTTTGTATTTTGTGCGCATGTTTGTACATGTATGTTGTACGTTTGCATCTTGTACATTTGTTTGTCTGCATGTATATGTTTATACGTGTGTGTGTGTGTGTGTGATTCTTGTGTGCGCAAACCAAAGCATTCATGCTACTACACCATTCACACCCACCCACCACATATCACCTTCACCATGACTACCACTACTCACACGCCTTGCGCGTGTTCGTGTATGTGTGTGTGTGTGTGTGCCTACACGCTACAGTTTGCTAAGCAGCGGCGCACGCTGCGTGGACGACGACGACGACGTCGGCGTCGTGCTGGCGCCGCTCGCCGCCGTGCCATGTTGTTCCTTCTGGAACGCCATGCAGAGATCGACCTCGCGGCGGCTGCCCAGGAACACCGGCACGCGCTGGTGCAGCCGTTGCAGTGGTGTGTCAAGCAGACGCCCCGTCGCCGAGCACGCCTTGCCGCCCGCTTGCTCTACAATCATCGCCATAGGCGCCGCCTCATACAGCAGCCGTAGCTTGCCATCCGCCTTGCCGCGCTCATTCGGGTAGCAAAAGATGCCGCCGTAGAGCAGCGTGCGGTGCACATCCGCGACCATGGAGCCAATGTAGCGTGCCGAGTATGCCTTCTTCGTGTTGTGCTTCAAGTGCTCAAGGTAGCGACAAAACCACGGCTCCCACTTGCGGTAGTTGCCCTCGTTGACGCTGTAAATGGCACGCTGCTTCGGGATGCTAATGTGCGGGTGCGTGTGCAAGAACTCGCCAATCGCCGGGTCAAGCGTGAAGCCGTCGACGCCGTAGCCGCTGGTGAGGACGAGGTTGGTCGCGCTGCCGTACATCGCGTAGCCAGCCGACGCAATATCGCTGCAACGAAGTGTCTTGATGACCGCGTTGGCCTCCTCTACACTCGTCACCTTCGCGTCCTTGGGCAGGCGCCAGATGCCCCAAATGGAGCCGACGCACACATTCGCGTCAATGTTGCTGCTGCCGTCGAGTGGGTCGAAGAAGATGAGGTAATCGCCACGGCGGTCGCCCTCGACAACAACGAGTTGCTCCTCCTCCTCACTGCCGAGTGCGCAGATGCACGTCGAGGACATGAGATACGCCTTGAACGCGTTGTTCGCAATCACATCCAGCTTCGCCTGCGAGTCGCCCGTCGCGTTGGTGTTCTTTTGTTCAAGCTGGCCAAACATGCCCTGCATGCCGGCGCGCCGTATATTCTTCTCAATGACCTTCACTGCCGTTTGTATCGCCATCATCATGAGCGTAAACTCACCGCGGCTGTGTGGCGGCTGACTACGTATAATGTACTGCGTCAGCGTCAGTGGCACGGCATCGTCGCGCATGGTGCTGCCACGCGTTGTGTAGCAGTGCACACACTGTCAGAGAAGGACACACACACACAACACACACGCACACACGCAACACACGCACAACACAAGCAGCGCTGCAAACAACTGTATCGGTATGTGTGTATGTGTGTATAGTCGATATGCAAACGTGCACATGTGCAAATGTCGTTGTGTGCACGTGTGTATGTGTGTGTGTGTGTGCGTATGCGGCAGCAAGGTGCAACAGGGCATCGTGCACATGCGCAAGACATGTACACACACGCGTGCACGTACACACCAGCTTGTACGCGCGCGCTGCTTACTGATCTCGTGTTGCTCTTGACATGTAGTAGTAGTCGCAGCACCGTACGCGCGCATACGCACGCACGCAACGACACACGTGCTAACACACACGCACATACACATACGCACACATACGCACACACTCACACACACACAAAGACACAGACCCAGGTGCATACATGAACGAGTGCTTATGTATGCAAGTAGAGTATAGACGCGCAGACACACATTTGTACATGCCATTATCTTTACACTAGCGCACCTCGTCGTGTTGTCGCGTTGTCATATGTATGTGTGTGCGTGCGTGTTTATGTACTTGCATGCATGAATGTATGCGTATGTATGCGTATATGTGTGTATGTGTGTACATAGTCATACGTGGTGAGCTTGTGTACACAACAAATAACGACCGCTGCCGTCACTATCCACATACATGCATGCACTACGTCACACACACATACACACAAACACAAATGCTGACACATACACTTGTGCACGTGTCCTGCTGATTGTCATTACATGCCATCATACCGCACGTGACGCGTTGTACAGGTAGGTCGTATGTCGACGTATATGCGCGTGAATATGCGTATATGTGTGTGTGTGTGTGTGTATGTTCGTGTGTGTATGTGTGTGTGTGAGGGCACAAAAACGCTGTCGAATGCGCAAAAACTGCCATCATACATACATGTGTGTACATACATAGGCATCGTGTATACTGTATGCTGTTTCGTCACATTGTGTTGTACACCACACACACACACACATACACATACATACATACACTCCACATGCATGCACGCATGCACATACATCTACACGAGCTCGGTCCACGTATACACACAAAGAGACACACACACACATATACACGCGCGCAAACACAAACACTGACATACATTCGCACACACACACGCGTATGTATGTACAAGGCGGCACAGACGAGAGTGTAGGTAGCGGTACCGCGGAAGAAGGTAGGATGCGAGGAGAAACAGAGCGAGTGGCATATAGTCGGCGAGAAAGAGAGAGAGAGCGAGAGAGCGAGAGTGTGTAGGACAAAGAAAGATAGCGTGCGTGCGTGTGCGCGTGTGTGCGCGTGTGTTTGTGTGTGTTTGTGTGTGTATGTGTGTGTATGTGAGCGCAAAAGAGAGAAGGACCGTGAGTGGGCAAGAGTGGAACGTGTGCGACAGAGCGATGGTGTATGCATGTATATGTACGCATGTATATTTGTAAGTGTGTATGTGAGTGTGTGTGTGTGTATGCGTTGCGTGTGTTCTTTCGTGTTCATGCTCAAACACACATATACACACACATACACACACACATCTTTGCGTTGGCATGCGTGCGCGTATGTGTATATGTACGCGAGTGCTTGTTCTTATGCATGCACACAGTAGACATTATGTATAGATACACATACGTAGACCGATGTATTAGCAAACAGACACACACACCCACACACACACACACAGAGAGAGAAGCGCGCAGACACACACACACGCACACACACACAACGGTGACGACAACAATACATTCGTCACTTCCGGTACTCATTTGTGTGTGTGTGTGTACGTGTGTCGGCAAAAAACACACACATACATACTAACATACAAACATATACATATATATATACACGTAGTTTGTGCACTTTGCTTGTTTTCGACAGTATGTGTGTGTGTGCTTGCATGTGTGTGTGTGTGTAAGATTTGCGTACACAAACAACAAAGCTAGAGCATTTGCACTACACAAATTACAACCGTGGTTCATGCTGCGCGACGCACAACCTTGCCCAATTCTCTACCGTCATCACAGCAGCAACAGCAGCGGTCCTGCGCTACTGTGTGTGAGAGGGGAGGCAGTTGCACAAGACATACTCACACAAACAGAAAGTATTACACACACATACACACACACGCACACACGCACACAACATTATTACAACATAGTGCGAAGATGTGTGTATGTGTGTGTGTGAGCGTGCGTGCTTGTGTGCTTGTGTACTTGTGAGGCAACCACTGCATGTCGTCTGCAACAGTATGAACGCAGCGCATGCACCTCTGTATGCTCGCACATACACATACATACACACACACATACACACAACGTAGACACGCGCATGACAAGGCCAAGTCAGCCCACCCCCACCAACATCTTCGCATTTGCTTACTCTTCGCCTGCAGGCACCTTGGCATCGTCGCTCACCAGGTGAGGCAAGCATGCAACACTGGCAATGCTACACACATACACCCCATGCAGCAACAACAACACACACACACATACACATACACACACACACACCTGCCACCGTGTTGTCACTTGCACACACACGCGCATAAATACATACATGACAAACACAAGACAGGCTGTGCGTGTGTGTGTTTGTGTGCACATGCCAGTCACGAGGCACACACGCACACATATACGCACACACCAACGCACGCATACATATATGCGCACACACTGACACACACAAAACTGTGTAGGCGTGCCTGTACATGTGTGTACACGTGTACATGTATGTGTATTTGTGTTTGGCAGCCTTGTGTACACCAAGTCTTACAAAACATTACTACTGTTAGAGAAAGCTTTGCGAGCAACATGTGTAGCTCACACACAAACGCCGCAACGACAACGCCGACCACAGCAACAACAACAACGACCATCGCACACACACACACACATACACACATACACGCACATATACAAACACATACATACGTATATGTGCGTGTGTATATATACACTACTCGTACATACATTTCCACAGACACACACGAATACACTTCTAGCTAGCCAATGTACACCGCTGCGCACACGCACATGCACATGTACAAACAGACACACACATACGTACATGCACGCAGGCACAAACATACAAATGTGTACGACGCAAGTGTGTGCGCGTGTCTGTGTGTATGTGTGTATGTGTGTGAGCAAACAACCACCACCACGACGACAACGACATCGACACCGCAGCACTGGGTCAACACACATACTTAGACTTACGTAGGCGTCACGAAGAAGAAGAAGAGGGGTAGCCGAGGAGCGGGCGGTATGCATACACGCGTGAGGCTGGTGTAGTTGTGTGCATGACGTGTGACGCTTTTGTGTGCGAGTATGTACGTTACACGACGCGCACCATACGAGGCGTAGGGCATGAGAATGAGAGTGCGCGACGTCCTTCTATTGTGTGATGTCATGTAAGTAGCACGAGGTCTGTACGCATGTACAAGTCATGCGACAAAGCAACATGCGGCAGCTACACAGATGTGCACGCACACACACACACACGTATGTACACAATGGCACTGCTTGTGCGTGCGTGCTCGCCGTCGCATCACCACAACCCACTCTATATCATGCGCGCCTCCCACACACACACACACACATGCACAGAGAGACACACGTGTCTATACATTGTTGCTACCGACACCACACTCACACACGCACGCACATACCGTGTATAGTGTACGCGCGCGCATGTGTGTGTGTCTGTGCGTGTGTGTGTCTGTGTATGTGTGTATGTGCTTGTCTGTTTTAGCTCCACTGTTGCTGCTGCTGCGGTATCTGTGAGGATATACCGCCCTGCTGCGGTGGTGGTTGCTGTGGCTGCTGTGTTGCCTGTGTGGGTGTACCATTCGTGTAGAGGCCGCTGGTGGGAATGTTGATGGGCTGCGCCTGTGACGAGGGCTGCTGGTGCTGCGGCGGCACAGGACGGTGTGTGTTGCCATTCTCGTCAACAATGAGTGATGTGAGTGGGTTCGTCGTCTTGATCTCGTCCATGCGCGAGTATTGTATGTCTAGCGTGAACGCAATCGTGTCACCCAGCGTCACGGGCTGGCCTTGCAGTATATTCTTCACATTCTCTGCCGTCTCGCGCGTGTTGAACTGGACAAGTGCCTGCACCCGGTTGTGGTTCCACTGGCTCGAGTCATTCTTTGGCAGCACGACGATGCGCTGCACCGCGCCATAGTTGGCAAAGATCTGGTACACAATCTCCGGCGTAATGTGCGCCGCCGCCGAGACGTCGTACTGCGTGTTGAACATGGACACGAGCAAGGTACGGCTGACGTGGTGCGTTGCGGTGAGGTTTTGGTGGTTGCTGTAGCGAATGTACACCCGCCGGCCATCGACCTCGGCGTAGCCGGGATCGCGAAAGAAGTCAACAAGCTGCTGCGCACTCTTGACACTCTCCATCTCGACGAGGGCCTGGTTCATCTGTCGCAGCATGACAATGTGCGTAATGTTGCCAAAGTTTTGTGCCAAGTTCTGCAGACTAAGCTGCGTCACCTCGGGCGTCACATTGCGCATGTGTATGACCTTGCTAACCTCGCCCACCTCATTGTTCCGCTGTCGTGTGGGGTGTGATGCTTGCTGCTGTGGCTGTTGCGGCGGCTGTGACGGTGGCAACGCCTGCTGCTGCTGCTGCTGCTGCTGCGACGGCGGCAGCACCTGCTGCTGTGGCTGCGGCACTTGCTGCTGTTGTTGCTGCAACGCCTGCTGCTGCCACGACGCAACAGATAGGTGCGATTGCTGTGGTGGCGGCAACGTCTGTGGTGCTTGCGGCTGTTGCGGCTGTTGCTGTTGCAACGAGAGTGACTGTGGTGGCAGCTGCTGCGGCTGCTGTTGTTGTTGCTGTTGTTGTTGTTGCGGCATCAGGCGCGCGTGCGTGGGAAGCTGGGGTGCGTGCAAGTGAGATGACTGCAGTGCGAGCGGCTGCTGCTGCTGCTGCTGCTGTGGCAGTGGTTGCTGGTGAGGTGGTGAGGGCTGTTGCTGCTGTTGCTGCGGCGCTTGCTGTTGTTGTTGCTGTTGCAGCTGCTGCTTTGTCGGTACAAACGGCGATGACATTGTTGGCGAGTATGCAGACGAGTGCGCCGTGCTGTAGCTGGGCATGACCGCGTTGCCCGTCGCCGACACGCTAGGCGCCACCTGCGACGGCAGCACACCCGACGTGTACGGCATCACATTCGTCTGCCCGTACATCTGGTTCGGCACAAACTGCTGTCCGTACATTTTGCTTGCAGGCAGGTTTGTTTTGTGTCTGTCGGTGTGTGTGTGTGTGTGTGTGTGAGTGTGTGTGTGTGTCTTTGTGTATGTGTCAGACTCGGTGCTCGTGTCACTCGAGGCCGTCACAACACAGTGGCTCGTCAGTCACTCTAACACGTGCACAAGCTCGTCGGTGTGAGCACAGAAACGCAATGAGTAGGCGAGGCGAGGCGAGACGAGGCGGCAGGGAGGGCTGCGACTTGCGCAGACGCAATAGAGCACAACCAACGAGAACAGCGACAGCGATGACGACAGCGCACACACGCACACGGCCCGACAGCAAGTGGCGGCAAAGGAAAGAGCACGCGGGCAAGTGAGCAAAAGGACGAGAAGGTGTGCCGCGCGTGTGTGAGAGTGCCCGTTTCTCTCTGTGTGTCGCTGTGTCTGCCAATCAGCACTTGTGTAACAAGAGCGGCGGCCACGTGCAGGCAGGAGGAGGTGGTGGTGGTGGTGGTGGTAGTCGCGTCCTTGTCGTGGCTCAATATGTCTACACTCGCTGCACGCGGAGGAGAAGTGTGTGTTTGTGTGTGTGTGTGTGGGTGTGTGAGTGAGTGTAAGTATGAGAGAGTGTGCTGATGTGATCTGAAGTGTGCAAGTATATGTGTGCAGGTGTGTGTGTGTTGACGAATGGAAGTACACAATGCTACGCAGTCGTTGCGGTGTCGCGTCAGACTGGCTACTACACGAGCACGTCAGCAAGCACAAGAGTAACATGAACGCGCCATACACACAAACACACATGTGCGAGTATATATATGCACATGTGCGCATCGCACGGTGCTTATGCTGTGTATGTACAGGTGCTCTATGCATTGTTTGCCTCACTGCTGCACGCATGCAAGCACACACACACACGTACACACGTACACACACAGTCAGTAGGGCAAAGCAAAAAACAACATGCATCTATGTCTGACATGACTACCTGGTCTATATGCATGTATGAACGTGTATGTCTATGCGTGTCTGTCACCGTGGCTGCGTGTGGCGCTTGCCCTTCGCACTCACAACACAAACTCGCGTTCCAGCTGCGCCATGCGATGCGCGACGCCGCGCAAGCGGCGCTGCTGCTGACGCTGCGTGTACACGTCTGCAGCAGCCGTCGACGACAACGACGGAGTTGCAGTCCCGCACTTGTCGTATACACGGCTGTTGTGTGTCGTCACCGCCGTCGCCGTCGTCGTCGCACGTGACGCGGCTGCGCTAGTGATGGCGTGTGGCTGCGGCAATGTGCGTGTGTGCCGTCGTCGTGCTGGTGATGACGACGTGGCGTCTGCCGCGGCCATGTACATGCGGTACCGTTGCGGTACAACAGCAGCAGCAGCAGCAGCAGCAGCCGAACGCGTGTGCGCGCGCACGTCTGTGTCGTGTGCAGCCTTGCTGTGCAAAGTGTCGCCGTGCGCGGCGGTGACAGTGTCGCGTGTTGTCTGACACGTGTCCGCGCCACGCTCACGGCTGCGCAACGGCAGCGGCGACGGCGAGACGGCGGTTGTGGTGGCGGTGGTGAGTTGTGCGTACAGCGCGTCGAGTGCAACGGCTGTTGTGTTGCACGTCGACGTTGCCGGCGGCGGCGGCGGCGGCGGTGGCGGTGGTGGCGTAGTGATCGCTGTGCGGTGGCGATTGCGCAGCGGCGCAGTCGACAATGCCGCCGCTGCCAAAAGCGTCTCCGTCTCGTCGTCGTCGTCGTCGTCGTTGACGTGTGTGTTGCACAACGTTCTCGCCGTGTGCGTCACATTGTTGCTGTTGCTGTTGCTGTTGTTGCTGTTGCTGTCGTGTGTGGATGGCAGTGCGCTCGTGGTGGCGCACAAGAGCCGCGTCGTGACGGCGTTGTCACCGTCGTCGAGGGCGGCGCGTGTGGCTGTTGGCGCCGCTGCCGCTGTTGTCGTCGTCGTGGCGACACGAGCAGCCGCAGCGGCAGCAGGCGCAGCAGCAGCCGCAGCAGGCGCGGATGCGAACGATGAGGACAACAACGTTGCCATTGTCTTGTACGGCATCGTCGGCGTCGTCGTGGTGCTTAGCTGTGTTGTAGCAGCAGTGGCAGCAGCGGCAGCGGCGGTGCGCAACGTCTGCGTGACGGCGTACGCCGAGGCTTGCACCTGCTGCAGCTCCGCATTCAGCTGCTGTAACTCACGCGCAACCACCATGACATCATCGTCATCGTCGTCGCCTACAGCGGCAGCGCCACCGCGTGACATCGCCGTCGGCGCCGCCGTCGTCGTCGTCGTTGCTGCGGTAAACAACGGCGTCAGCGTGGCTGACGGCGTGGTGCGCGTGTCATGCGTGTGCGCACTCGGCACAGCAACACCGCTGTGCGGTGACAGCAATGGTGGCGGCAACGGTGGTGGTGGTGCTGCCATCGATGACGGCAATGTTGTTGTTGGCGTGGGCGTTGGCGGTACGGCAGAGGCCGTCACAGACGGTGGCAGCCACATGCACGGCGGCGCTGTCGTGACGGCGGCACCGCCTCGCGACGAGTGCCGCGCGAGCAGTTCGTTGGTGTAACAACGAAAGCTCAGCAGCTCATTCGGTGACAGCACAGCCGCAGCAGCAGCAGCAGCATTATTATCAGCAGCAGCAGCAGTGGTTGGCTGTGATGTGTGTGCTGCTGCTGCTGCTGCTGCTGCCGTCGACATGGAGGACGACGACGACAACGGCAGTGATGGTGGCGTAGGCAGAGGCACGACAGGAACGGGCGGCATCGTCGTCGTCGTCGTCGCTGCTGTTGTTTGTGGCGGTGTGGGTGGTGTGTCCTCGGCACACGGCGTGTGTTGAGCACACCCTGTTGTCGCCGTCGTCGTCGCCGGTGACGGCAGTGGCGGCGGAGGCAGCAGCACATCCGACGCCGGCCGCGCTGGCGGCTGCAGCGGTGCCGACAGCGCCGTCCGACTCGTCGATCGGCGTCGTCGAGCGCGCAACAACGCACAGCGGCCGCCGTCAACGGCAACACCGCCACGCGTGACCGCGTCATCGTCATCGGCGCTGTCACCGTCGTCGTCCCTGCCGCGTAGCAGCGGCCGCCAGACGTCGTCTCGCACAGCGTGACGACGTGACAGCGACAACAGCGCGCATGACATGTCGCCACACCGCGCAACTCCCGCCACGCCGCGCTTGTGTGCGACGTCGTCGTCACTGTCGTCGTCACTGTTGCCGTCGGCGTCGTGTGCGCGTGTGGCGGCGGCTGCTGCTGCTGCTGCTGCATCACTGTCGCCACGCGCGTGTGGCTCTCGCGAGGGCGGCCGTGATGACGACGAGGCGATGCCCGTCGTCTGCGCACTCCGCATGCGCGCCAACACGAGCAACGGCGCCGTGTGCCGCCGTCGCAACGCGGCTACCGTGTCGCCGTCACCGTCGTCGTCATCGTCCGTGTTGTGGTGCCGCTGTCGCTGCTGGTGATGTTTGTACAGCGGCGACGACGGCCGTGGTGGCGGTGTCAGCACACTCTGCTGCAGCGTCAGCAGACGCAGTTGCGTGTTGCATCGTGCGTCGCCGTCGCCGTCATCGCGCGCATCCGTGGTGCAGGCACCGTGGCTGTTGTCGTTGCGTCTGTTCTTGTACGCAGTCGTCGTTTTTGCTGCACGCGTGCGTGTGGCCGTGACACGTTGTGTGTCACCGTCTGGTGGTAACAGGGGTGGTGGTGGCGGTGACGACGTCGCCGTCGCCGTCGCCGCAGCAGCAGCAGCAGCACGCGTGACAACGCGTGCAGAGTGCGTGTCATTGTCGCGCGTTGCGGCGGTGTGTTTGGTTTGTGGCTGCCGCGTGTGTACCTCATCTCTCTGTGCACGCCACGCCGCGTGTAGTGTGCTGCAGCGTCGTCGTCGTTGTCGTCGCTCTTGTTGTTGTTGTCGTTGTTCGTATGTGTCACTCGTGCGCACACTGACGTTGCTGCTGCTGCTTCTGCTGCTGCTGCTGCTGCCGTCACGACGACGACGATGTCGATGACAATAGCTTGCACGGCGGCTAGGGTGTGCATCGACGTGCGGTGTGCTGACGCGCTGCACGGGCGTCGATGCTGCACTCGTCATTGTCGTGCACGAGGTGGCCGTATCGGTCATGGCGCACGCGGCATCGTCGTCATCGCCGTCCTTGTCGCTGTGGCTGCGGTGATCGTTTGCGTCTGTCCACCACGCCACACACGCAGTGCTGTACGGCCCGACAGTCAGCGGCGGCGGTGCGGCGGTGGCGGTCACTGCCGCTGTGTCGGTCGCCGTCGTCGCCACCGTCGTCGTCGTCGTGTGGCCGTCATGTGTCGGCGACGGCGGTGGCGGTGTGACTGTTGCGCCTGATGTTGGCACAACGCTGCATGCCCGCGTGTGTTGCTCCTTCTCGTCGTCTCGTGTGACGGCTCGTGGCGCGTATGTGTGCGACTGCTCTCGTGTAAGCAACGCCGTGTCCACGTCGTGTGTCGGCGACGTTGATGCCGCCACCGCCGCAGCAGCAACAGCAGCAACAGCAGCACTACCCGCCATTGCCCCCTCGACAGTGACAGCAGAGGCAACATCGGCAGACGTTGTCGCAGCACACGATGCCGGTGATGGCCGTGTCATCGTGGCGGCAGCCGCCGCCGTGGGGGTCGTGTTGGTGTCGTCGTCGTCGTCGTTGTTGTTGTTGTTGTTGTTCGTGTTGGCCGTCATGCAACACACCGCCTCCGCCGCGATGCGCTCCACCGACGCGGCGGAGCGCTCAACACGCCACAAATGTCGCGTCCACGCCGCCGCGTCAGGCGCGGTCGTCGCCGTCACACACGCCTCGCTGCACCACAGCGCAGCGAACACGTCCTCGTCGGCGTTGCCACGCAACAGCGCAAAGAGCACGGCGTCATCGCGCCGCGTGCCCACGGCCTCGCTGCACGTCGCGTATGTGCGCACCACCTCATCCACCCGCGTACACGCCTCTTCGCACCACCGCTGCGCCACGGCAGCGTCCGTCGTCGTCGTCGCCGTCGCCGCCGCCGCCGCAACGCGCCGCACCGCCTCGAGCTGTGCAAGGTGGCTCTGCCGCAGCGACGCCAGCGATGTACGCGACAGCGGCGCACACTGCAAGACGTGGCGCAAGAGTGCGGCAGCGGCGGCGAGCGGGGTGGCCGTGTGCGGCGGCGATGTGTACATCTGCCGCGCCAACATCCATGACATGGCCGTGATGCGCAGCAGCGACGCGCGCCAGTAGTCGTCCGGCATGGCGCCACCTTGTAAGCTGTACAGCGCCGTCAGCGCGGCGAGGCAGCCGTCGCGCATCGCCGCCAAGCTCACGTGCACGCATGCTGACTGCTGTTGCTGTTGTTGTTGCTGCTGTTGCTGTTGCTGCTGTTGCCGCAAACGCACATACGCCTCGCGCACCGCCGCGTCACATTGCACCGTGCGCGTCACGAGCGCAAACACACGATAGCACTGCATGAGCGCTCGCGTCATGACTGTACCGCGGCGTGTGACCGTCACATCGTCGTCGTCGTCCTCGCCGCCCGCGCGGTGCGCGCCGGCAGCCGCGGCTGCCAGGGACGCGGCAACAAGCCCGCGATAGCTGTGTGACATATCCGTCGCCGTGTACGGCAGCAGCGCGTGGAAGCGGCGCCAGAGAGCACACACGCCAACGTGCGTCGCACCCCACCGCCGCCGACAACGCTCCACGAGCGGCGACACGGACGACGTGCTCGCGTCGCAGTCGTCGTGCAGCACGGCAGCCGCGTACGCGTGTTGCGCGGCGACGAGTTGCCGCGTAGCACACGTCAGCAATGCCGCGAAGAGCGGCACAGACGATGACGTGGGCAAGAGGGCAACAATCTGTGCGCTGTACACGTCATGCAGCTGCAGCACATCGCCGCACTCCGTGGCTGTGCCGCCGTGTGCGTCGTACACGTGCTCTGTTGCCGCTGCCGCTGTTGCCTGTGATGTTGTCGGGGCAGCAGCAGCAGCAGCAGCAACAGCAACAAGCGCGGCCTCGTCGTCACATGGTGGTGTTCTGCACGCCAGACAGCACAGCGCGACGGCCACCCCACACGCGCGCGCGGTGGCCGTTGCGCGCACGTCATCGACGCCATCGGCACTGCCCGTCATGACATCACACAACAGCTGTCGCGACACGGCACACACCCCGTCCACAGCACTTGTCGTGGCTGCGCATGAGGTCAGCGTTGTCAGCGCCGCCGCGCACATGCGCAGCCATTGGCGGCCGTCGTCGTCGACGGCGACACCGCCGCTCGCCTCGGCGCCCACCGCCACCGCCACGGCGTGACGCAGCACCCCGGCGTGACGCCGCAGAAACGCAACGGTGCGTTGCTCTACGTGACATACGCGCAGGGCAAGCAACGCACCCAACACGTCGCCCAACGCGTCCTCCTCCGGCGAGGGCGGTGTGTGGAGGAGGGCGACAAAAACGGCCGCCGCACGCACAGCAGCCTCGTGTCGCGACGACGGCGACGGCGTCGTGCCACGATAGGCGATCGTGTCGAGCTCATCGTCGTCCTCCATGCTTGTAGACGCGGCCGCCCGCGTCACCACATCACGGCCGTCGCGGCGTGCGAGCAACGGTAGACAACGCAGCTGCCACGTGTCGTGACACGACGACGCGGGTGCGGCGGTGTGGCGCGACGCGCCCCGGTGCAGTTGCACCCGCAACGGCACCGCAAAGCACGCCGCCAGCAGCACCGTCGCCAGCGCACGCACACACGCGGCGCCACCTGCGCAAATGTGTATGTCGTCCACGTCAACGTTGTTGTTTGCCCTCGCCCTCGTCGTCGCCGCTGTCGTCGTCGTGAGGCACACATGCGTGTTCTTTTGGCAGTAGCACGGACAACTGTCAGGCCTTGCCGGTTGTGTGGGTGTGTGGTGCGTCAGGCGGCAGAGCACCTCGTCGGCGAGCGGCCACAACGGTGCGCGTTGCAGCAGACCATTGTACAAGCACAGCACCGCAGCCTTCACGCGCGCAACGCCAGCGTTCGCAGCATCCGCATCCGCAGCGACGCCGTCTACGTGCGACGCCGCCGCCGCACTGCTCGCGCGTGGCTGCGGTGGTGCTTGTGCAGCACATTGTCGCGCAAGGCGCAGCAGAAACGCATCCACACACCACACCGCACGTGTGCGATGGCGCTGCGCAAAGGCAAACCGGGCCGACGTGGCAAAGGTTCGCAAGGCGTCACATCTCGCGAGCGGCAAAGTGCGCGCAAACAGCAACAACGCGTCGAACAGCTGCTCTAGCAGCAGGTGATGCTGCGTGGTGTCGTCCAGCTGCCACAGAGCCTTCGTCACACCCGACAGCCACACATCGAGCAGGGCCGATGACACGGCTTCTCGACCGCCTGCCGGCCGCGTCAGAAGCTGTTGCACACAGCGTCGCACACTTGCCGCCGCCACCTCCGCGGCACTGCTGTGCACGCCGCCGTGCTCGCGTGCCCACGTCTCGTTCATACCGACACTAGTGTAGCACTGCAAGCTGAACGCACACAAACACGCGTGCACATACAGCAGCAGTAGCGGCAGCAAAAGCGCAAAGTCAACCAGGACACAACGACAAGGTGTAAACGCATGTACACCCGCATACACATACAGACACACACACACACGCACATACACACACACACACACACTCACACACACACATACACGGCACACATACACACACGGCGCACATACACGTGCAAATGGCATACGCATGCATGCACGCATGCCCCCGCTGCACGCTACACAACCTACC
The DNA here is from genome assembly GCA_023091115.2 of Trypanosomatidae sp. Fi-14. Classification (NCBI taxonomy): domain Eukaryota; phylum Euglenozoa; class Kinetoplastea; order Trypanosomatida; family Trypanosomatidae; species Trypanosomatidae sp. Fi-14. The sequence goes on along the minus strand of JAKVQF020000933.1, from coordinate 13,488 downwards.
ACAGGCATCTACACATCCTGCTGCTGCTGCGACTGCCCCTCTCGCCGCGTCGTCTGCAACCATGCAAGCAAATCTTCGCGCGTCATGGTCGGCTGCAAGAGCAGCTGCTTGCGCATCGCGTGCAACACACCGCCAATGTCACTCGCCCGCACACCGAGCAGCGATGGCAGCTCGTTGCCACGCAGCGGTAGCGTGCGCGTGTGTGACGCAAGCAGACCCTCGTCACACTCGACATGCGCCCATGCGTGAGCAAATGTTGCTACTGCCACATCGCCATCGCACACCGCACGTGTCGCCGCTGCCGCTGGGCATGCACTCGCAGTAGTAACATCAGCAACACCAGCAGCAGGTGCACAACTCGCGAGCAGAAAGTATGCAAACAGCACAACTCGGAAAGCAGACGCTGGCACATGACGGTCGTGCAGTGCGCCAAGGGCCTCGAACAGCTTCACGCGCGTAGACGCGGAGAGTGGGTGGCGGCACAACTCCTCGTGCGCGACGAGGTGCTGCCGTTGTAGTGCACAGTAGCAGGCGAACATGCGGCGCAGCACGTGGCACACACTCGCAGGCAGCTTGAGGCCATGCACGCACACAGCGTACAGGCGATCGTCAACGTCACCGTACATCGTCGTCATCGCCGCTGTCGCCGCTGCATCATCGCCGCACAAGTGAGGTACTAGTAGCGCAAACAACACCGACGCAAGCTGCTCGTCGGCGGGCAGAGCGGCCAAGGACGCCGTCGACGTTGTCGCGGTGGTGCTGGCTGCTGTTCGCGCTACTGTGCGGCATGGCCGTGCCAGCGCCGGTACAAGTGTGGAGTTGAGCCAGTGCACTTGCTGCAGCACTCTGTCCGCGTCGCTGACCTTGTTCATCATGTACTCGACACGCTCCGCGTCGCCACCGACTGCCTTCTTGTTGCGTGCATGTGCTACATATACCTCGACAAGTACAACGCGCTGCAGCAGCCGTGTAGAGATCAAAAGGCGCACACACGCGTCCGCGTATGGCTGCGTCAGCATCTTCGTCATCTCCTTGCCAACGCGCTCGCGCGACACCTTGCGCTGCAATGCGTCAATCAGCTCATCATTCACGCATTCGAGCACTGCCGCGTCAAGACGCACGTCAAAGGCGCCAAGTTGACCAACAAAGCGAATGCCACGCAATAGGCGCAACGGGTCGTCTGTCAGCGTCACCGCTGCATCGAGTGGACAGCGCAGTACGCGCCGTGGCGGCTGCAGATCGTCTAGACCGGTTGTGTAGTCCTCGACCATGCGCGTGTGTAAATTGTAGAAGAGTGCGTTGATAGTGTAGTCACGCCGCAGCGCGTCCTCGCGCGGTGTCGCGGCACGAATGCGCGGTATGCGCGAATCGGCGCTGTAGTCGTCACTGCGTAAAGCGCAAAACTCGACAGGGACGTCCGCGACGCAGACCGTTGCCGTCTCAATGTGCTTTGACAGCGCAGGATTGACGCGTATGACACCCACGGTGCGTGTGCGGCCGGTGCGCAGTGCCGCACATCGCGCTACCTCGCGCGCAAACTGCTCGCCAGAGACTTGCGACTGTGGTGGCGGCGGCGACTCGATTGCAATATCAATGTCAGTTGACGGGATGCCGAGAATGTGGTCACGTACCCAGCCACCCGCCACACGCAACGTCGCGTGCAGCCCGCTCGCTTCGTTGACGGCCAACAGCTCGGCAAAGACGCGCTCGTGTGCAGCGGACACAGCCGCGTCAAGGCGCACGCATCGCGGTAGCCCACTCATATGCGTCGCAGCAACACACGTACTTCTCTCTCTCTCTCTATCTAGTCCTGTGTGTGTGACTGTGTGACTGTGTGACTGCACAAATGTTGTGAAGGTGACAAGACCGCTCATGCGCAAACTGCAGCACACCTCCGACTACACGCAAAGTGTAGTGTCATGGCAGAGGTGCACGCGTCGCGTGCAGGCGCGAACATGTACATCGACACTCGATCAAACGTACGCATGAACGGCAGAGCGACTCTGCGTTCACTTGTGCTCGACACACGCGCACCTTTGCTCCTCAGACGTCGACAGCGACGTACGCTTGCGTCTTGTGCGCTGCAGACGTGGTCGTATCACCGCCGCAACAGTCCGCACTGCGTGCGATGCTGCGATTTGCTGCCATCATGTCGTGCAGGCGAACACGCCACGCTACATCAATCGCAGTATTCTCAATTGCCACGTCAACAATACGGACATTGTCACGCAGCAACGCGGCGAGACTAACCGCGGCGCCTTCGCTAATGTAGTTGTCTGACAGATCGATGCTCGTGAGTGCTGGATGGCGTGCTGCTACGCGGCAAACACAGTGCACGCCGCGGTTGCGAAGGCCATTGTACGTTAACACGAGACGCTGCAGCGACGGCATCGCGTCAACAACATTGGCAAGCGCCACGACACCGCGGTCGCCAAGATAGTTGCTACTGACATTGAGCACGGTTGTTGGCAAAGTCGTGTCAGCTCTGCCCGACAACATCGCGCACACACCACTGTTTGCGCGCACATTATGCTCAGCGCACGCGTTTAGGTACACTTCACGCAAAGACAGCTGTCGCACCGTCGCCTTGCTCTCGCGAGTCTTGCCGCAACGATGCCGTGGCACACTTGCAGCGCGGCGCATGATAGGCAGCACCACTTACTTCGTGACAGTGCCGTTGCTGAACCTCGTCAACGAGGCAGTGTGCGCGTCACGTGTTGCGCGACAACAACGTAGCTAACGAACAACGGCTATAAAACAAGCAAGAAAGCGCAGAGAGAGAGAGAGAGAGAGAGATGGACACACACACACACATGAACGTATGCATGTACTTGTCCACCACGCCTACAAACAACGCTACCTACTTAGCACGCACCTCTACTGCCTAGTCCCGCATTGAATTGACAAGTACACCTACGTGCATCTGCACCGCGAACATCTTCGTCGTGACTGCATTTGTCCATTTACGCATCTGTGAGGTTTGGCGTGTATACACAACACGGCAATGCCACGCACGCGCGCACACAGCTTGTGCCTTGTGCTAAAACGACCACCACCGCGCAGGACACGTCGATCGCGTCATCTTGCCGTCTGGCCCGACAGCAGCATACACGCGACGCTGACTTGACACGAACGAATATAGCGCTAGCACACAGCCGACACCACAGAACGCCGAGAGCGCGTACACATGCTGCAGAGCATTGTGATGTGAACGACGTCCGCGCGCAAACGTGTTCTCCTCATGACCAAGTGGCTCCTTGGCTATTTGCAACGCAAGACGACGACCACTTCGCAGCAACATAGTGACAGAGACCGCGTTTCACAAGCAATCTTGGTAAGTACACGCCTCAGTCCGTCGACAACAGGAGAGCAAAAACGTCTTGTCGCTCGGTGTAGAACACGTAAGACTGCACCGTGCTTCGCTCTCACGCGCTCGCTTGCTACTCAATACTAGACTAACAAAAGCTGCCAGCATTGTGCATGTGTGTGTGTAGGCACAATCGAGTAAACGCAAGCAGAGTGCAATAACGCATTTTATCGCGCACACGCAAGCATCGACGCATAGCACACCACAACGCCAGGGCGTAACAAAGTGACTGCACAAGAGCACTTGTTGCAAGCAAGTGTCAGTGCGAGAAAAAAGTGACAGAGTCAGAAAGAGGAAAGCGATGGAGTGTGAGAGAGTGAGTGAGAGATCGACTTTTTTGTGTTTGGTGTGTATGTGTATAAGAGACGCTGCAGGTCGAGTTTGTTTCGTGCAAGTATATATGTGTTTTACTCGTCGACGTTATCGACGAGAAGCAGCAGACGCGGACACCAACACGCAAGCGCACAAGCACGTATGCACGTGTATAACATGCAAGACAAAGTAGACAAGCGACGACTCACACAAAAACACACACATGCATGCCCGCAAGCGGCTGCACGAGCAGACGGCAGGCGACAGCATGTGTGCGAGCGCTTGCCAGATAAAACACAAGATACAAAAAAGAAACAAGCAGTGGCGATTGACAACCACTACAATAACAACACCTCAGTTGCGTTGTGTATGTGTGCATGTGCGCATATGTATAAAGAGAGACAGAATGAGTCTAGTGCGCAAGCATGCAACTGCACGCTATCACTCATGACAATATACAGCCGCAAATGTCTGCACGCACACATGCACATACGTATATGTATATACATATATATAATAGTGTATATAGCAAATTTACTACACGTCATGTAAATAAGTATGTGTATAGACGCGGCAACACACTTTTACACATGCACATTTGCACGTGCAACGACAACAACAATGCAAATGTATAGACGACAAAAGCTTGACAAGCGTGTATGTACCCCACACACTCACACACACCCCCACACACTCATGTGTGTGTACATGCAACAGAAAATATACAAGTTGCTATGAACGATTGTTATTATTGTCAACATTTCAGTATGTGTGTATATATATATATATATATATATCGATTGCGCGGCAGTGATGCACAGGCCGTCGCAATGTGATAACAACATAAGTACACGGAAAACGCTGAAGTAACCATAGCGGACAACGCATAACAACAACATTAACGCAGCAGTGGCCCCACCACTTGCAGTACTAACGACAACGCCGCGGCGCCGCACAGTTAGCGTCGATGGTTGACGCACACGCAGCGTGACGCAGACGTCACGATGTCATAAAGGGCGTGAAATACACACACACACACACATGCATAAAAAAAAAGAGGGAGAGACGCATACACGCGTGTCATTGCAAAGACATGCTTATTGAGCAACAACAAATGTTCCACCAGCTATACAGGATGTTGCTTAGCATACAAATACACACATACATGTGTATATATATATTTGTGTGTGTGTGTGTGCGTGTGTGTGTGTGTGTGTCGACTTCTGCACGGCCTACTCGTGCGCCTCGATGCTTACAATGTTTTGGCCAGGTGCGTTGCCAACCTTTGAGAGAACACCCTTCACGTTTGTGCTACTCATTGCATTGGGCGGTGGCGCCATCGCCGCGTCGCTGCTCATAATGTCGACAATCGGACTGTCCAGTGGCGAGTGCGCCGGTGGCGTAGCGGCGCTGCTCTTTGGCGCGCTCTTCTTCTCCCAATCAAAGACGTAGTCCATGCTCTCTGGTGGCGACATCTCGTCCAGCACCGAACGCAACAACACGTGACACATCTCGTACTGCGGCGCCTCGGTGAAGCCCATGTTGCGTGCATAGTACAACATGTCGACAAACTGTCGCGGACACTTGACACAAATCTCCTCCGGCTTGAGTTGCGCCTTGAGCTCGCCAATGCGCTTCTCCTTTGCATGATGGTCCTTGATGTTCAAGCCCGACCATGGCAGGTGACCGCGGTACATGTAGATCATCATGTACACGAGTTGCTCGAGGTCGTCACGGCGACTCTGCGAAATGCCCTGGTGCGTGCGCAGCGACGCAAAGCGCGAGGTGCCAAGAAAGCTCATGCCAGACTGCATTTCGCGGTGCGTGCCGTCGGGCTGTATGTACTTGGAGCTCAGGCCAAAGTCGATCATGAAAATGCGGCGCGGGTTAGCCGCGTTGCCGAGCAGGAAATTATCTGTCTTGAGGTCGCGATGTACGTAGCCGACCGAGTGCACATACTCGAGGCGTGACAGCATCTGGTCGGCGAGCATGACGGTGGTTTTGAGGGAGAAGCGGCCAAGCTTGCGGTGCATGTCCTCAACCGAGGGACCGTGCATCGTCATGATGAGCATGCGGTAGTTGCCATCTTGGCCATAGTACTTCAGCGTAGCAATGCCCGCAACGCCATCACTTGTCGGTCGCTTCTGTATGTCCTGCATCACGCATGCCTCGCGAAACAAGAATGAGTCCTTTCCGGTGCTCTTCTCCATCTTGACGGCAACGAGCTCGTTGGTGGCGGTGTGTACCGCTTCGTAAACCTCGCCAAAGCCACCCTTGCCAAGCAGTCGCTTCAGCACAAATTTGCCCTCAAAAATCGACTTCTTCTTGCCACCCGCAAGTGCCGACATTTTGACCTAGTCGACACGGGCACGCAGAGGTGACACGCACACGCGCAGTGTCGCCGCTGCACTACCTTTCCTTCTGCTCTGGTCGTGCCCTATGACACGCGTCGGTGGAGTGACTGGGCGAGCGTCAACGTGTAGAGTATAGAGTGCTGCCCGTGTGTGTGTGTGTGTGTGTGTGTGTGTGTGTGTGTGAGGGTGAGCGTGTATGTGAAACGAGGGAGAATGCGCGATGCAGCCGAGGCGAATGTGCACACGTTGACACCGCGTGCGTGCGTCTGTAGCAAGTTCTGGCTTGTATAGAGGCGTCAATTGGGTGTCGTCAAGGGCTGCGGCAGAAGGTGCCTTGTGTCTTTGTTGTGCTGAGGTTACTTTACCTACATCACACACATACGCACACAGATACACACAGATACACAAGACAAAATGTGAAGAGAAAAGAGCATGCATGCATGCATGACAGACAAGAAGGTAGAACACTTGCATACATACACACACGCACACGCGCACACACGCACAAATGCCCATATACGCATACATGCATGCATGCACAAGCTGCAAAGCTGCAATTCGGCCATCACAACGTGCCGAGCTGCATTCGTTGCACTTATTATTGCCCGTTGCACAAGTCATGTTACTTTTATAAACATATACATACACGTAAACATGTACATGTGCGTATGCGCAGAACAAACGCGTCTCGTTGTGCGCATGGATCGACTTGTTGCATGCGGCGATGTAACAAGAAGATTGCACACGCACACGCACACACACATACACACATACCTCTTCCTTTGTGAGCGACACACTAGGCTGGTGTCGTGCAAAGTAACTCGTCGAGCTGTTGCATGAGGCTGGGCCAGTACGTCACGGGCACGCGGCGTTCAAGTCGAAAGTATTCGTGCCATGATAAGTTGCCCACGCGCAGTGTGCGACACAGCTTCTCCTTCTCCAGTGTCGACGACGTTGTAACGGCGTCAGTGGTTGCACCGTCGTGTGGCGTCACCGTCGACGCATCATCGTCGTCGTCCGTTAGCTGAGCCCAGTTTCTGCCCTTGACACTTAGCCGCAACGCTCGACGTGGGTCAGCCTGCAGCTTGTTCGCGAGCAGCGCGACATGGTGCGCCTGGGCGTACACACGTGCGCGCTTACTCAGTGCATTGTATTCGTCCTGTACAAAGGTAAGCAGCAGCTTCAGCGACATCTCTTGCCTCGCAATGAGTGCATTGCGGTCATTGTCGTTGATGATCGCTAGCAATGTCGGGAAGAAGATGTGCCGTGCACTGGCAAAGTAGTGACTTGGCAACGCGCGCAGCAAGCTGCAGAGCAGCGGCCGCTCGCTGCCCCACGAGAACATCTCCTGCAGTGCGCCATCGTCGAGACAGAGGTAGCCGATGAGCAAAAGGCATTCGTGCAGTACAGCGCGCAGGTGACAAGAGCCCGTATCCGTGGCTGCGCCTGCGTGCTGCGTCGTCGCCGGGCGCGTCATGCCGCCCGGGTACGGCGGCAGCGACGCTAGCGTCACACCGAAGCGCACAGCATCGTGAAACGACGAGCTGCCGCTGCTCACACCGAGCGATGCATGCAGTGACACGGGTGACGCAGACGTCGTTGTCGACGTCGCTTGTGCGGCGTTGCCGCTATGCTCCACCTCCTCGGCCGGCAGCAATGCTGCTGTCGCCGGCGGTGCAATGGTCTCGAGACAGTCAAGGTGGTCTTGCACATAGGTCAACAGACAGTGCATCATGTGCACCAGCTCCATGCGCGTGATTGGCGCCGCTGCCACAGTCGCCGCCGGCGAAGACGACAGTGACGTTTGCGGTGGTTGTGCTGGCGGCGGTGACACGTGTTGTTTGCTCGCCATTGCACCGCTGCGCAACGCATCGTTGGTCGCCGCGGCATGCACTGTCGGTGCCGCCGTCGTTGCGCTCGCGTTCAATGACGCCGCCGTCACTGCATTCGGTGCACTTGTAGCAGCGGGCGTGTCATGCAGTAGCTGCTGAAACGTCGGCAAATGCGCACGCGCCAACATGTTCAATGTGCGCAGCGCGACGAAGAGCACCGCCGTGCGCGTACAGCGCAACGCGTCGTCGTCGGCGAGTGCGCACAAGTGCGAGCTGCCAACGAGCACATCCTGCGCGAGCGCAAACAGCCCCGTCGCGATCACGCGCAAACACGCTGCGCTCATACCGCCACCGCCCTTACGCCGACCAAGTGTCGCCACCCACGCGTGCATAAGCACGACGGCGCTGTAGACGAGCCCGAGCTCATCGTCGTGCGGTGACATACGTAGCACGGCAGCACACAATCGCTCAAGACCCGTGGCCTCCAACTCACCTACCGCCTGCTCACGCACCGTGACAAGCTTCAGGCTGCCCTGTACGTCACACGTCACACGCTCGAGCACGGCGTCAATCAGCGTCAGGACACCGCGCAGGGCATCTGTGCCTGTGGTGTGACGAAATGCCTTGGCCTCCTCACGCGCACAAAGCATCAACCGCGCCACGCCACCGCTGCGTACAAAGTATACCACATGCTCGCGGCCATAGTGTTCGTGTGTCAGCAGCGTACGTAGCGCGTCCAGGGCTCGCAGCAGCACCTCACCACACCGCGCACGTCGCGCAAGTGCGACAATGCGCAGAAGTACGTCAAAACCGTTGAAGTAGCGCACATATTCATGGTCCATGTCAGTGAGCTCTTGCGAGAATAACTCACCCAGCGGTTGCCTGCACTGCAGCACCACTGACGTTACATGTGCACCACTCCCACTTGTTAGCGTCGCAGCAGTAGGCGGTAGTGTCGCCGTCGATGCCGTGCTTGCGGCTGTGCCGTTGCCGTTGGTGTTGCCGTTGTTGTCAGTGTTGTTGTTGTTGTTGTTGTTGTTGTTGTTGTTGTTGTTGTGCGTGATAGTTACTGTGCCGGCCACTGGCGCCATCGTCGTCACCGTCGCCGCTGCATCCATGACGGGCGCCAGCGCCGCCGTCAGGCGACTAAAGTGTGGACGCAGGCGGCTGCGATTCAGATCCTTGACCGTGTAACTGCTCTCCTTCTGATACTGGTTGACAAAAGTCCGCATCAGTCGCGCGCTTGACACCGCCACCTTGGTCAGACGCTGCGCAGTCTGCTCGTCGTCATCAAGGACAATAAGGTGCGGCACCTCACGCTGCTCCACCGACACCGCCGTCTTGTCCACATCACGCTCACGTCGCAGCCGTGCGTCGCGCTGTCGCTGCTCCTCCTTCTCTAACTTGCGTAGTAGTCGCTCACGCTGTCCTTCGCGCAACTGCGCACTCGTGTGCAGCTTTTCTTCCGTTTTGCGTAGCAGCGCCTCATTCTCTGCGTGTGCGTCGGCGTGGTGCTGCTGCACCTTCTTCTCCCATTCCTCAGCGCGATGCTGCTTCAGTTGCATCTCGGCACGGCGCTGCTCCTCTACACGGCGCAACTGTTCCTGCCGCTGTTGCTCTCGCTGCGCCTGCCGCTGCAAACGCTCCTGACTCAAGTTGCGACGTCGCTCCGCGGCAGCCAGCATGGCCTCCTGTCGCTCCTGCATCACGCGTTGCCGCTCCTCGCGCAGGTGTTCTTGGTTTTGCTCCGCATCGCTCATCTTCTTGTCAAGTCGCAGTGCCTTGGTCTGACGCCGCAGCTCATTCGTCAGGCGCACCTCGTCAACGTGCGAGTGTGCCCTCTGAACGCGCTCGACCGTTTGCCTACGCGCCTCCTCCGCACGGCGTCGTGTGCTTTCCATGCGGTCTTGTGCTTCAAGGCGCTGGCGACGCTCCGCGTCTTCGCGGCGCTCCTTCGCGCGTGCCCCGCGCGCGTCCGCCGCCTCCAACTTTAGCTTCATCTCTTGACGAAAGTCGAGCCGGCGCTCCTCTGCCTGTCGCTGTCGCTCTTCGCTGCGCAGCGCCGAGGCGTGGCGGGCGCTCTCGACGTCGTCACGCGTCACGCTTGCACACAGGCCAGGGACACCCTCCACGTGCTGCGTGACGCGCTTGGGTGACACCTTCTTGGTCCGCATCAAGAGCACTGATGCGTATGTTCGCGTCGACGGCGCAGGCGATGCCGCGGCCGTTGTCGTCACTGACAACGCTGCTGTTGGTGCTGTTGTCGCCGGCGCTGTCGATGATGCGGAAGGCGGCGGGGTGTGTGCACGTGTAGAGACGTTGTGAGGTGCCAACGCCACTGCTGTTGCTTCCTCTGCCGCCCCATCACATAACGGCGCAACGGCGCACATCGTCATCGTCGTTCGTGGCGTCGGCGCCGCCGGCGCCAGTGCAGACACTGTTGCTGGAACAATGGACGTTGCGGTGGCGGCGGCTGCCGGTGCCGTCGCACCGGCGCCACCCTTGCTGCCCCGTGGCGACACGTTGCTGGCACGCAACGGCACGTGCTGTCGGTGCGCGGTGATGCGTTGTTGTACCTTGAGTGTGCGCAGAGTTTTTAGACAGTCCTCGGTGACCGCGATGTACGCATCAATATCATGCACATTCGCCGTACTATCAATATGAGTGACCACGTCGCGTACAGCAGTCTTCAGTTTACTGAGCAGCAGAAAGGGTGCGGCAGGGGCAGTTGGCATAGACACCGCCGCCGCCGCCGCCATTAGCGTTGTTGTTGGTGTGGTGCACACGACCGTGTCAACATCTGTGGATAGCCCCGTCATGTAGTCATTCTTGTTATTGTTGTTATTGTCCTTCGCGATGTCATTGTTGTCACTGTTGTTGTTGTTGTTGTTGTTGTTGTTGTTGTTGTTGTTGTTGACGTCACGTGACATGCGCGACTTTGCTGCACTCGACATGGCGAACAGTTACTTGAGACGCGCTGATACTATGCGAGCTCGCCTTGTCGTCTACTTTGTGCCTTGTGTGAAGATGACTAGTAGGGCAAAAAAGTAGCGTGCGCTCTCGTGCGCTTGGACAAAACAATCTGGCATGCACGCAAACACTACGCATCGAGACACAGACACAGACACACCTTACATACATATACTTGCTCACTCACTTGCGCATGTTCATGCATGTAGCACATACACCCAAGCACATATACATGTACGGTCACCTTTATATACAAACAACAACATACGCACACGCAGACGTATCCATTTTACATATATACAAGATAGCATACACAACGCAGACGCCCATGTTATCTTTACCCCATTCTCTGTCATTGTCGCTGCAGTTTCATTTCACCTATGCACGCGTCTTTGTAAACTCATTAGCGTGCCAGTGTGTGTGTGTGTGTGTGTGTGTGTGTGTGTGCGTGTGTGTGTGTGTGTGCGTGTGTGTGTATACAACGATGAGAGCAACAATGTCAAGTGTCGCTACAAAAACAACGCGCGGAAAAAGAAAACACAAAAAAAAACAACGGTGCCCGTGTGTGTACGTGTGTACGTGTACGTGTACGTGTACACGTGTGTGTGTGTGTATGTGTGTGTGTGTGTGATTGTCTGTACGTGTGGCAAGGAAGTGGTGGAGAGGGACGCGAGGCATATGCGTGTCAGCGCACCCTAACGCGTGTCACGCTGAGCACGCATGCTTTTACACAAACTGTCGATCTATACACATGTATCATCTTGCATACACGCACACACGCACGTGCACAGCTTTCTGTTTCCCACCTTACAAGCTTCGCAATCACCAGCACACCGGCATGCTTGACGCTGTACACAATCGTAACTATATTAGCGCATACATCAACTTGCATCTGCTACTCTAGCATCGTAGCCCATTATTGTCATACACGCACACACACACACACACACACACGCACACACACACTTCCGCTTTATTGATACGCACACGCACACACGCGTAAGCTACAACAAAAAACAAAGATGCTGTCATACACAACAACTATGTACACAATGCCCTTGAGGTGGGTGCATACAATGTGCACTTCCCCCACGCCGACGACCACGACGACGACGTGTGCTTGTTTGTTAGAAGCAACGATTGTGCACAATCGTCGGCCCCGCCTCATCATAGTCGCTCTTGCGAATCCACATCGTCTGAAACGTAGTGAGCGAGGACAAGATGCTGCCGCCAATCCACACGCTGTATTTGCGCTCTGGCGGCGCCACCACCTTGGGCTTAATCGACGACGGCGCCAAGTTGGCAATCTCCTTCGCCAGACGCTCGGGCAAGTTGCGGAACATTGTCGACCCTCCCGACAGAACAATGTTACCATACAATTCGCGACGCACATCAATGTCGCACTTGTTGATCGACTGGAACACCATATCAGGGAAGCCGGGTGCCTCGTCAAGGCCAATGAGCGACGGCCTAAACAGTGCCTCCGGGCAACGGAAGCGCTGATTGCCCACTTGCATGACGTTGCCGTCTGGCAGCTCAAACGGCTCCTCGTTTGCTGCCTTTGTGCTGTTCGTCATCTCCTCGTCAAAGTCAAGAGCAACGTAGCACAGCTGCTCCTTGACGTTGCGTACAATTTCCTTCTCGGCGGTGGTTGTGAACGTCATGCCCGTCTCCATCATCAGCTTCATCAGATACTCGGTCAAGTCACGACCTGCCATATCAACACGCTTGATTGCATGTGGAAGCGAATAGCCCTCGTAAATGGGCACCGTATGCGTCACACCGTCGCCAGCGTCAAGCACAATACCTGTCGTACGACCGGACGAGTAGAGAGATAACACTGCTTGAATGCCAATATACATGGCAGGTACGTTAAACGTCTCAAACATAATCTGTGTCATCTTCTCGCGGTTCTGCTTAGGGTTCATTGGTGCCTCCGTGAGAAGCACGTTGTGCTGCTCCGTGGCCACGCGAAGTGCATTGTAAAACGTGTGATGCCAGATCATCTCCATGTCATCCCAGTTCGTGACGATGCCATGTTCGATCGGATACTTCAGCGTCAACACACCACGCTTAGCCTGTGCCTCGTCACCAACGTAGACCTTCTTGTTTGCGCTTCCCATCATCGCCTGCTGATTCTTGGGCCGGCCAACAATACTCGGCAGCACGTGTCGCGGCGCGTCATCGCCAGAGAAGCCGGCCTTCACCACGCCAGAGCCATTGTCGCACACGATCGCCGTCTCTTCCACGTCCGCCATATTGCAGTATCGTACGTATATAATAACAACAGCAAAGCTGACAAGTACAAACAACTACAAGGCGCTGCGACAATAACGATGCCTCGTTTACTATGGAAAAAAACTAAAGGATGCAAAAAGGGCAACAGTTAGCAACAAGGAAGACTACAACGAGCCGAGAAACATATACATCGTGCACTACACAAAAAAAACAAAACACAACTGCACGACAATATAAACAAACACTCGTGTGGTGGCACTGTCGCGCACACAAGCCGGAACGCGGTGCCCACGCTGCGACACGCCGCTGCACGAAGTGCGTGACGTCGGCGACGTGGACACGCCTGGCACCGAAAGCTGCGCCCGACAGCGTCACCGCTTCTACGCGGCAGGTGCGGTAGGGACAGCGCCGCGTC
>JAKVQF020000932.1:0-90640 GCA_023091115.2 Trypanosomatidae sp. Fi-14 | reverse complement strand
TCGCGCAATGGCAAACAATACATATTGTATGCACGAACACACACACACAGACACATACAGGCACAAGGAGAGCGGCGAAGGGAGACACAGGTATGTTGACATGACGGCATGCACTGTCGTTTCTTGTGCATTGACATCATCTATATTCTTTGCTGACATATACGTGTGTACACTGTAGCACGCATCAGTATGCATATATATATGTATGCACACATGCGCGTGTCGTGCTCCGCAAAACACAAACACTGCTGCGTACGTATGTATGTATGTATGTGTACATTTGCATACATATATATATGTATGTATGGTGTGTGTGTGTGTGTGTGTGTGTGTGTTAGCATACAATATATATACACACATACACACGTCAACATGGACACGAGACACCAAAGAAAGGGGGAGGAGGGGCGGTGTACTGCTACACGTTGCTCGTTACACATATACAACATACACACGTGCACATACATAGACACACATGCACGTATATATACGCGCACAACGACAACAGGCTACGACTGCCGACTAGCCAATGCGTGCGCCGACGTGTATGCTCGCGTGCAGCACCGCGTCCCCGCGTGCCACCTCCACCGCGAGGGCAATGCCCGGCCGCACATGACGAGACACAATCGCGTTGAAGGCCGGCAGGTCCGTCACCGCATAGCCGGCGAAGCGCACGAGGCGGTCGCCGGCGTGCAGCCCCGCCGCCGCCGCCGGCCCCTGCGCCTCCTCCCCGGCCGCGTTGACAAACGTCGCGGCCACCTCCTTGATGACAATGACAGCACTGCCACCACTGTAGTTGTTGGCGTTGCAGGTAATGTCGTTTGGACGACCAGCACCACCGCTGCTGCTGCTGCTGCTGCTGCTGCTGCTCGTGGCCGCGGCACGCACGACGTGTACACGAAAGCCAAGATATGGCCGCAGCAGCGCCTGCCGCGACGACTGCCCCGAACGCGGCGTCGACGTCAGCGATTGCACCGTGCGCATCGAGTACGACGCCGAGCGACAGTGACCGCTGCTGCTGACGTCCTCGGCGTCGAGGGAGGAGGCGACGCAGGTGATGTACGCCGCGTCACCGCCGTAGCCGCTCATGTCAGGCTGCATGCTACTACAGCTGAGATTGTTGTTGTTGTTGGCTGTATGTGCAGACGCGGTCACGTGCTCGCTGCTGAAGGCAAGGCTAGGTATGTACACACCGCCAGCGACACCCGCCGTCGACGACGCACCACCCGTCGCGCTCGCGCTCGCTGCTGCGGCTGGCACCGTCGCGTTGCCCGTGGCGCTCATGTTGCGACTGTCGTCGTCCGCGCACGCGGCGGTTGCACGTAGCAGCCGCACCGACAAGCGCGGTCGAGCAGCGTGTGACGGCTGCGTCAGCTGCTGCTGCTGCAGTGACGGTGACGTGGCATGCATATTGTGGCAGCTGCTGCTGCTGCTGCCACTACCTCCTTCTTCGCCACCACCTTGCAGGCTGCGGCGTGGTCGTGCAGGAGGCGGCGGCGGCGGCGGCGGCTGAGCAGTGACGGCGCTGTGGTGCGGCACGCACAATGGCGCAGGCAGCGGCGACGTATTCTCGTCAGCGGCAGCGGCCTCGCCATGTATGCAACGCAACATGTCGTGTTGCTGCTGCTGCTGTTGCTGTGCGTCACCATCGTCGTCCTTGTAGTCCGCATCAGCGTCGTCGTCGCGCAGGCTGCGACCGTCACGTAGTGGCGTGCTCGTCAGGTGTGCGTCACCGCGTGCGCAGCCCGTGGCAATCGCAGCACACGACGACACGACACGCGTGTGCAGCACGGCAGAGCGCTGTCCTCGCGTCAGCATCGTCGTCGTCGTCGTTGCGGCTGACGCGACTGCGGTCGAGGACGACGCTCGCGACGACGTCGACGACGACACGGACAGCGACGCGACACGACGTCGCGGCAACTGCTGCGGCACAAAACCGCCGCCGCCATTGCCGCTGCGTTGCAGTCGCCCCAACGCACGCGTCGGCGTTGTTGTCACTGCTGCTGCTGCTGTCGTCAACGCCAGTGCCGTTGCGTGTGCGCGAGCTGCACGACAGAGCCGCCGCAGTGTCACCTGTCGCCGCCACAGCTTCGGTTGCAGCAGCAGCAGCAGCTGTGCTGCGCGACGGTGCAGCCAACGTGCGGTTGCCGTTGCGCACAGCGCATGCAGTGGCAGCGGCCGCCGCTGCAGCGCTCCGCGTAACGACAGCGGCGTCGTTGCTGACGACGACGAGGACGACGACGTCGTTGTGACGTGTGCACCCGCGCGCACAGCAGCAGCTGCCGATGCAGATGGTGTCGCGCCGCTGTTGTGTCGCACCTCGACTGGCGTCTCGCTGTGTGCCACGTAGCTGTCATACAACACGACAAGCATCGCCAGCCGCGCGAGCACGTCGCGGCGCGTGGCTGTCGTCACGTACGGCAGCCATGACAGCATGTCGTCGTCCTTGTCGTCGTCCGGGTCGTCGTTGTCGCTCTCGGCGATCGCTGTCGTGACTGTTGCGCCGTCAGAGACGTCGCTGTGCTGCTGCTGCTGCTCAGTGTGACTGCCACTCGTCGCTTTTGTGACGACAGCAGCAACAGGCCCTGTTGCGGCGTGCTCACTCTCGTCATCACCATCGCTGCTGCTGCTGCTGCTCCTGCTGCTGCCCCCGTCATCGTCGCTGCTGATGGCTGCGCCAGCCTCGTGTGCCGCAGCGCGCAGCACGCTCTGCAGCCGCGCCGCCGTCGCGTCAAACGCGTCACGAACGCTGCTGTACGACGGCGCAGTGCAACGCACACGCCACATGTCCTGTGCACTCATCGTTGTTGTTGTTGCGGTGGTGGTGGTGGTGGTGGTGGTTGTGGTTGCTGTTGCTGCAGCAGACACACTGTTCGTCAGCGCCGACGACTCGTGTCGAACTGCTCCTGCACGCGGCGTCGTCGTCGCCGTCGTCGTGGCTGTGCGTGTGACAGCTGACGCCGCAGCAGTAATGTTGCCGTCATCGTGCAGTGGCAAACGCAGCGCGAGCGCGTGTGCATCACGCAGCAGTGTCGCATCGCGGCCACAGTGCAGCACCACGCCCTTCGCCGCACGCAGCACAGCCGCCACACGTGACAGCCACACACGCTGACGCGCCTCATCGTCGTCCTCGCTACTGTTGTTGTTGTTGTTGCACCTGTTGCCTGTTGTTGTTGTTGCTACTGCATTCGTCCTTGTGACCGTCGTCGTAGCACACGTGTGCTGCCACGGCGTCGTCGCCGCCGTCATGCCTGTGAAGCCGCGCAGCAGTGCGTCGCGTGCGCGGCGGCGACGCAGCCGCGCCACCACACGCTGCAGCCGCGCCTGTTGCTGCATACACGTCGTGTGCGCCGTCTGACAGCGTGACAGCTGCGCCTGCAGCTGTGCCACCTCCGCGAGCAGCGCCTCGTGCGACGGCGGCGGTGTCGTACACACAGCCTGCAACACCACCCACTCGCGGCTCAGCGTGACGTGCTCCTCGGCGAGCCGTGTATGCTTGCTGACACAGCGCGCATAGGTGCACCACAGCCACCAGCAGCGCAGCCGCAGTGCGTGCGGCCGCACAAGCGTCGACGACAGCAGGGTCACCAGCGGCCACGACTCAGCGAGCGCGTCAGCCGACAACGGCGTCGTCGTCGCAGACCTTGTTGGCGTCGTCGTCGTCGCTGGTGATGATGTTGTTGTGGTTGGCGTCCTCTGCACAGCCGACAGCACACCACGCGCGGCGGCGTGTGCGTAGCGACGCCAACGCGACCAGTACACACGACACAGTCGTCGTGCATGCACGCTGCTGTGGCTGCTATGCATGTTGCACAGCTGTTGCGAGCGCTGCAGCCACAACAGCGCGCGTGTGCGATGCGCCGCGCGCATGGCGTGCCGCGTCAGCGTCGACAGCGCGAACGCCGACGTCGCGTACGACGGGCCGCTGTACGACAGCAGCAGACGATTATACGACACGGCACAACGTCTGCGCCGGCGCAGCTGCGCGGCGGCGCTGCGCCACTGCGCAAACGCACGCGCGCGGAGTGTGTGCGCCATGCGTGTCGCGAGCACGCGAGCAACCACCACCGCCGTCGCCGCGCGTGCCGCATGCGTCATGGTCGCACGCGGGCAGACGACGACGCTGTCGTGCAGCCGCAACAACGGCATCTGCGGCGCGCGCACACTGCGTCGCTGTTGCTCCGCCTGCTGTTGTTGCTGCTGCTCTTCGTGCTGCTCGCGTGAGCACACACGCGCGCGCACACGAGCACAACGCCGCAGCGCGTGCAGCTGCCACCACCGCAGCATGTATGCGCGCGCCAGTTGTGTGGCCGCCGCGGCAGCGAGGCAGACAACACGTGGCTGCAGCACACGCCGCCGCGTCTGCCGCCGCACCACGTAGCGCTGCCAACGGCTGTAACACCGCAACAACACCACACGCGCATGGCCGTCGCGCAACACGGCACCGCTGCGGTGTGCGTCGAGCAGCTCGTGTTGCAGCAAGAGCGCCTCGCCGCCGCCGCCGCTGCCGTCGTCGTCGCGCGCGTCTGCCGTCGTCACCGCGCGCAATGCGACACCCGTCGCAGCCGTCGTCGTCGCTGCTCTTGACGTCGTTGCACAAGCAGCAGCAACGACGTCGTCGTCGTCGCCGTTGTGCTCGTCACTTGCTCTGGCCGTCTGCGGCTGTGTCACCGGCAGCAGACACCGTACACTGCGCTGCTGTCGCGCAAGCGCGCTGGCGAGCACGCAACGCTGCTGCGCGTACAGCGCCTGCGCCGCAGTCACGGCAGCCTCGTCGGCTGCCGCAGCAGCGTCGTCCGTGTCGCTCGCGCGGTGCACCTGCGGCGTAGCGGCAGACACGCACAACACCCGCGCCGGCAACGGCGTAGCGACGCGACGCACACACGCCGCGCAGTGGTGTGTCGCGTGTGCGTGTGCGTGTCGTGCGGCTGTTGCTGTTGCCGTGGTCACACGCCCTACAGCACAACGCGCGTCGCGCACCTCGCTGCTGCCGCCGTCGTTGCTGTTAGCGACTGCGGTGTCGTCGTCGTTGTGGTCGTCTGCGCCACGCACCATCAGGTACAGCCGCGAGCCTGCGGCGGCCTCGTGTGACGGCAGCACCGCATAGCACGTCATGCCCGCCGCCGGGTGCGCGCTCGTCGTGCGCACGCGCAGCACCACCGCAAAGTGATGCGAGAACAGGTCATACGCCGTGACAACGCCGTCGCAGCTGCCGAGCAGCACACGCGCGGCGGCGCGATCGAGCAGGACGGCCGTGAGCGGCGGTGATGTGCGCAGCGCCGTCGCGGCCGCCGTGGCGCTCGCGACAAGCGTGTGCAGTCGCTGACCGGTCGGCAGTGCGTAGACGTGTGCGGCGCCATCGCGGCCGGCGCTGATGAGCAGGCGATCGTCGACGACACACAGTGACGTGACGGCGTGCGCGTGTGCGCGCTCGTGCGGCCAGCACACACACGACCACTGCACAGAAGCGAGCGATGCTGCTGCTGCTGCCGCTGTTGGCACGGGCGCATGTGTTGTCGTTGCGGCTGTTGCTGCTGCTGTTGATGCCAACGGCGCTGCGTCGAGGCCATGGCATCGCGCGAGTGCGTCGCCGAGTGCGCTGCGCGGCCGTTGTGCGACAAAGGCAGTGACAAACGCACTCAGTCGCGCCTGCAGTGGTGAGCACGACGGCTGTGACGTCAGTGATGACTGCGGCAGTGACGGCAGACGTGACGCCGACGCTGCTGCTGGTGCTGCTGCTGTTGGTGACGCTGTCATCGTCGTGGTCAGCACGCGACGTCGCAGCAGGGGCGGTCTGGTCAACAAGCCAGCACGCGGCGTGCTGCTCAGTGTCGTCGGCGCAGCTGCACGTGCGACACTTCCTCCTCCTGCGGCTGTTGCGACTGCTGATGTTGTTGTTGTCTTGCGTGTGCGTGTCGTGTGCACCGCGAGAGCGAGACGCTCCGCACGCACCAGCTCCACCTGCGCCAGACGCTGCACATCCCACAAGCGCAGCTCGCCCGTGTCGTGGCCAGTGAAGGCGTAACGCATGCCACACGAGGACGCCAGCGCACGCACCGCAGACAGTGCACCGCGACGCAGCCGACCGACACACTGCCATGACTGTACACACCACACCGCCAGCGTGCCATCCGCCGACGCCGTGAGCAAGCGTGACGACGCAACAGCAGCAACAGCAGCAACAGCACTGCTGCTGCCGTCGTTGTCTTGATTGTTGTCGCTACTGTTGTTGCTGTCGCTACTGCTGTTGTTGTTGCTGTTCGCTGTGCGTCCGTCAAGGTACGTCATGCACGTGACGGCGGCCGTGTGTGCGCGCACGTGCGTCGTGGTCGCGGCGGCGGCAACCGCGTCATAGACGTGCACGCAGCCATCGCTGCAGCCCACCGCGACGCGGTTGTCCGGCAGCGCCGTCAGCACCGTCACCACACTGTGTGGTGCCTCCGCACACGGCAGCACCGCCAGCAGCAGCGCTGGCTGTGTTGCACTGCGCACCTCGACGACGCTGCCGCCGCGACTGGCCAGCCACAGCGTCGCCGTCAAGCCGCGACGATGAAGGGTAGCCATGTCGGTGCGCCATAGACGTGTCAGCGGCACTGCCGCCGCCGCTGCTGCCGTTGCTGTCATGGCGGTGGTGGCTGTGGTGGCGCGCGAGGCGGTGCTGCTCGCGCAACTGCCACGACGTGTCAGATGGACAGAGCGGTGACGGCACGGCGACGATGACTGCCGCTGTGGCTGATACGAATGCAGCGATGGCTGCTGCGGCGATGGCGAGGCGTAATGCGTGCGCGCGACGCTGTTGTACGTGGCACGACGCCGAGCAACGCTGACGACTGCGCCACTGCCGCCACCGACGGACACACTGCGACTGCGCGAACGCAGTGCCGCCGCCGCCGCACCAGCATCAGCAGCGCCTGGTCGCGTTCTTGTTGTCGTCGTTGCTGCCGTCACGTCCGCGGCACTGTGTAGTGAGCTCGTCGACGGTGTGCGGCCGCCGCGGCAGGGCAGCAGCTCGCGCGCACACGTGGCGTCTGCCGCCGCGAGCATGTCGCACTCCTGCCCGTGTGCATGTCGTGGTGGCTCGTGCTGTGAGGTGTCACTCGCGCCTAACGCGACGGCTGCGTGACCAACCTTCACATCATCACACGCTATTGCGGTCGTCGTTGTCGTTGTGGTGGTCGCGGCAGTTGCCGCCGTCACGCCATTGCTCTCTCCGCTGCCACGTCGGCTGCACGTCGGCGGCGGCGGCGGCAGCTGCAACGCCGCACACTCACTCGCCTTGACATTGTCATCGTCATCGACGCTTGTCGTCGCAGTACGCAGCTTCGCTGTTGCTGCTGCCGTCGTCATGTCAATGTCGTCATGGTCGCTCGCGTGGCTGAGCTTGTCGGCACTGCGTGTGACCGCATGCGACACGTCAGCCGCGCTGCGGCGCACAACGACGAGTGCGGCTGCGCTGTAGTAGCCTGCAAACACGCTGTGTGTGTACAGCGACGGTGATGACAACGTCGACGCCGTCGTGCCTGCTGCTGTTGTTGCCATTGCCGTCGTCACACTGTCACTGACTGTGGTGGTCTGACGAGGAGGAGGATGATGGTGCACATGTGACAGCGTCACTTGTCCTCCCGCTGCTGTTGCTGCTCCTGCTGTTGCTGCATGTGCAGTGCTTGTCGTCGTCGTTGTGAAGGCAAGCGAACGACAACGCTGTGGTGAGGGCGACCACGAGGTCACCGTCGAGGCGGCGCGCACGGGCGTTGTGTATGCTGTCGTGTAGTGTGTCGTGCGTCGCGGTGTCACTGCCGAGACGTGACTGCGCCAACGTCGTCGCGCATCAGCGGCGCTCTCGACGGGTCGCTGTCCTGCTGCCACGGCTGTTGCGAGTGACAATGGTGCACAGTCCTCGTCATCGTCCTCGCAGCCCGTGGTGTTGTTGTTGTTGTTGTTGCTGCAATACTTGTCATGGTCGTGCTCGTGACGCGCATTGTCGTCGTGCTGCATGCGCAGTGCGTGTGTGTACGATGGCAGTTGCAGCAGTGGGGGTGGCATGGCGGTGGCGCCATTGCCCGCCTCGTCGACGCCGCGATTGCGCTCGTGCACTCTATCTTGCATTACCTATGATCACACTACTCGACATGCACACACACACACACACACACACACACACACACGCAGACGCACGCGTGTACACACTTCGCTCGCTATGCACACACACACACACAGAGATGCACACTGACACAAGTACACGGTGTGAGCGCGCGTGTGTGTGTACACGTCACGCCAAAAAGAAAAGCAATACAATGTCGCTACGCGTACAACGATGTATGCACACCTACTGTGACGATGCTGTACAAGCTCACAAACACACGGTCGTCCTGCACAAAGGCAGAGGTATGCTACATGAATGTGCACACAAAAAAAAACATACAACAGCAAGCAGACAAGCAAGCCTGACACAATACGCAGACAGCACGTGCACACATATACACATACATGTACACATTTGTGCATACACATACACAAATAGACACACACATACACATACACACACGCACACACATGCGGGCACACTGCCAAGCGTGGGTGCATACAGCTGCAACAGCGAACAAACGCACGCGTGAGTGCGTGTGTGTGCGTGGCAGAGAGAGAAGGGAGAGTGAGTTTGTGTGGGGAGTGAGAGTGGGAGATGACATAGGTGACGTGCGGTCATACGCTGCCTTCACTGTGCACGTGTCATCGTGTGTGTCATCGTGTGTGTTCGTGTGTGCGTGTACGTGTGTGTGCGTGCATATCTGTGTTGGTGTTGCGTCGCTACATTCGACTTGTGTTGCATACGCGTACATGTACGCATGTGCATAGCATATGTTTGCGTTCGTTTAGTGCATACAACGTGTGCTTACAATGCTGTGAGAGTTTTCACATATATATATATATACAGACACGCACACAACAATACGCACATACATGCATACAAACACACCCGCACACATACACACACACACACACACTCATACACGTACACATATACGTACGCATATACATACTCGTTTGTACAATATAACAACATATACGTGCACACACACACAAACACATATACATATACACATACATATACATACGCATATATATACACTTACCTATCATGTCTTGTCAGCACCTCACGACGCCGAATACAATGTGCATGTGTCTGCATGTACCTTGCACGTTTGTGTGTGTGTGTGTGTGTGTGTGTGTGTGTGTGTGTGTGTGTGCATGTTTGTTGCACGTGTCCTCGTGCCGCGCTGTGCTAAGCTGCCTTTTGTTGTTGATTGTGTACGTATGTGTGTATGTATGTGTGTTTTTGTGTGTGTGTGTGTTTGTGTGTTTGCGTGTTTCCATATATAAGATAGCAACGCGCCATGACAAACAAATGATGCACTCCACTTCGGTGTGCACACACACACAGACATACACACACGCAGATAGACATATACATATGTATATAAATATGTATGTATGCACACACGCACGCACACATTGACCACATGCGAGCATGCCCGGGAGAAAGTGAACGTACGTACGCACGCAAGTTGTGAGAGAGGACAATGTGTGCGTTTGTGCAGCTGTTGTGTGTGTGTGTGTGTGTGTGTTTGTGTGTACGCAACTACACGCATGCGTGCATGTGTGTGTGTGTATGTGTGTGCGTTGCCGCTGAAAGGGACATGGCTGACGATGTCATGCGTACAGAGCGGAAGAGAGTGCAGCCAGCTGCACAAAAATTCACAAACACATACACACACATACGCGCATGCACACTTGTACAGTCATTTGCTTGCTCATATACCTGTACATTGGCCGCACCACGCGATAGACACACGCACATATACATATACGAACGAACATGAAGCGAGAGTGTGTGAGTGGGTGGCGAAGTGAGCGATGTAAGCACGCATATGCACACACGGACAGATGAACAGTCAGATGTATATACATACATGTACACACGCACGCACACACACACACACATACATACACATGCACATACATATGTATGCACATGTTGCCGATCGATGTATGCACTACGGCGTCATGCGTCGCGTGGCAGAGGTGCACGTGACGTGGCTGGCGCCGTCATTGTCATTGCCGTCGTCGTGGTAGCAGCAGCGTTGTTCTTGTTGTTGCTGCTGCTACAGCTGCTGCCATGCGCTGCCATGGCCGTTGCCTTGTTCATCGTCGTCATGGTCGGCAACGCCATCGCGCTACTCGCAAGCTTGTCACGCTCGGTGCCGTCGTCGAGGTGTGTCATGCTGCCGAGCGCGGCACGATGTGGCAGTCGTCGCGGTGTGATGGACGCTCGTGCACTGCGCCGCGTAGCTGCACTGCTGCTGCTGCCATTGCTGCTACTGCTGGCGGCATTGTCGTTTGCACTCGGCCGCGTCACTGTCGCCGCTGCCGCTGCTGCTGGTGGTGGTGCAGCAGGCGGCAGCGTTGACAGTGTTGTTGCTGATGCTGTTGCTGTCGTCGACGCTGTCGCGGCAACGGGTGCTGCCGACGGCGATGACGACGGCGGTGGTGGAGTACGCGTCGTTGTGCTGCTGCCACCGCCGCTGCCACCATCTTTTGTGCTGATACTGCATGCGTTCGGCACCGCCGTGACGCTGATGGCCGCAGGCAAGCTGCTCGTCGTGGCCGCCAGACTCACAAGACTGCGACCGTGACGTGCACTGCCATGGCGACGGTAGCTGTACACGGCCGTTGTCGTACTATTGTTGCTGCCAACACCACTGATACTACTCGTTGTGCTGCTGCCATTGTAGTTGCTCGCAGCAGCAGTGACGGCAGCAGCAGCACCTGCTGCTGCAGTAGCAACAGCAGTAGCGCTATGCACACTACCACCATCACCACCCGTGCTGCTCCACATGTTCGCGTCCGTCGTCGTCGTGCTCGCGGCAGCAGAGGCGGCAGGCAGCGAGTGCATCGACGGCGGCGGCGGCGGCGGAGGAGGATGCTGCGCACTCTGACAGCGGCTGCTGCTACTGCTGCTGCTGCCATGTCGTGCATTGTTGCTGTTGTTGTTGCCGCTGCCGCCATTGTTGTGTTGGCGGTGATGATGATTGCTGCTGTTGCGCACCGGCACAAGCCGCACAAGCTGTGTATCGGTGGGCGAAGTGATGTGCATTGCGGTCGTCGCTGCCGTCGTCGTTGTCGTTGCCGCTGTTGCCGTCGTTGTTGCCGTTGTTGTTGTCGCTGCCATCGTCGTTGTTGCTGTTGTGGCTGATGCGTCGCTGCTGGCTGCGCCGTCAACGTCCGCTTTGCGTGGCACTGTCAGTGCTGACATCGGCATTGCACTCGGGCGACGCTTGCATTCGCGACGCGTGCACACGCGCGCACTCGTGTCAGGCACACACGTCGTCGCCGTCGTCGTCGTGGCAGCAGGCGGTGTTGTGGCGCTGCTGCTCTTGTTGCTGCTGTTGCTGCTCTTGTTGTTGTTGTTGTTGTTGTTGTTGTTGTTTGACCTCCCGCTCATCGCGCTGCGACTACTGACACTGCACGTGCTCGACGTGTCGTGTTCGTTGCTGCGCAGGTCAATGGGCGGCAGTGGCGTGTACGCCCCGTAGCACGCCGTCTCACTCGCCGCATGACCGAGCGTCGTGACGGACGTGGCAGCCGTGTCTTTGCTACTGTCTGTGACGAGGTGCTGAGCTGGCATGTACTGTTGTTGTTGTTGCTGCGTAGGCAAATGTTGCTGTTGCTGTTGTTGCTGTTGTTGTTGCTGTGATGGTGGCAATGGCTGCACACTGCGTGCACTGCGCGCACTGCTACACGCACTGCTGCTGTTGGCCGTATTGGTGGTGGCAGTGCTGCTGCGAATGGCACTCAGAGGAGCAAAGGCGCGCTGACTGCTGCTGCGACGCGAGATGACGCCGACGCCACTGCCGTCGTCATGGCTGTACACGTCGCACGGCAGCAGTGACGCACGCGATGGCAGCGAGGACGACGGTGGTGGCTGTTGCTGTTGCTGTTGCTGTTGCTGTTGTGACAGTGGCGAGGGCAGCGGTGCTGCTGCGCCGTGTGTGTAGTGGCTGCCGACATGGTGGTGACGGTGGCTGTTGCTGCCATCGTGAACGCTGCTGCTGGGGCTGCTGCTGCTGCTGCTGTTACTACTGCGGAGGAGGCCGACATTGTTGCTGTTGCTGTCGTCGCTGCTGCTTGTCGTGTGCCGCAGCCGCGACGTCGCCGATGTCGCGGCGCTGCTGAAGCTAACCGAGGATGGCTGTGTATGCTGTCGCGCCGCGGGGCGCACGGCAGGTAGCTGCAACGTGCGTGACGAGTGACGTCGCGTCGCCGTCGTTGCCCTTGTTGTTGTTGTTGTTGTTGTGGCTGCGCTGGCAGTGGGTGCCGAGGCGGTGACAGCGTCGCTCGTGCGGCTTGCGTTGCGCACGTGTGCGCTGTGCTTGTGTGTGGTGGCCGCCGTCGCCGTGCTCGCATCCTCGTTGCCTGTGCCACCACCACTGCTGGCAACGACACGGTTGCTGCTCTTGTTGTTGTTGCTTGTCGTACTCGCGTGCGCTTGTGCTGCTGTCGTCCTTGTTGCTGTTGTTGTTGCTGCACTCGCCTTGTCCGGCAATGCGCTGCCGTGTCGTGCCGCCGCCGTGACGGCGCCGCTGACCGACGCGCGATTGCTCGCCGTCAGTGCGGCCAGCGTCGTCGTCGTCAGCGGCACAACAGTGCGCGTCGTCACACTCGCACTCGTCGCCGCCGCCGTCGTCGCGGTCGTGCTGCTGTTGTTGTTGCTGCCGTTGCTGCTGTTGCCTTGTCGCTGCGTTGTGGCCAGGACCGCGTGCGACGGTGGCGTTGGTTGTGTGTCGGTCGCGTTCGCCGTCGCCGCCGTCGGGGCAGCAGACGCCGTCACATCCACCTCGCACGAGGACAACAGCGGCGGCGGCAGCGACGACGACACGGCCGCGGCGCTGGTCGTCGTCATTGTCGCCATTAGCTTCTCGCCCACTGTTGTCGCTGTGATGTCGTTGCTGCTGCTGCTCGCCATCGTCGTCGCGGCCGTGTTGCTCAGCGCTGTGATGACGTTGCTCGAGGAGGTCATGGGCTGCTTTGTTGTCGTCGCTGTTGCCGTCGTTGCCGTTGCGGCGGATGTGCGTCGCAGCGGTGGTGGAGTGCACACACTGCTCTTATCTGCCCTGTGCGGTGCGCTGGCGCGCGCGGGTGCGATGGCGGCAGCGGCAGCGCCACCGGCTGCTGAGTTGGTTGCCGTCGTCGTGGCGGTGGCCGCTGGCGAAGAGACAGCATCTGGTGGTGCTGTCGTCGTCATCGTCGTTGTGGCTGTGGCTGTATTGGTGGTCGCTGACGTCTGTTGCTGCGGTCTGTCGTCTTGTTTTTGTTGTTGTCGCTGCGTCGGTGTGTGCTCCTCGCCATCTGCGCCGCTTGTTCTTCTTCTGTTGTTGTCACCATTACTGCCATCACCACCACCAGTGCTGTTGCTGCTGCTGCTGCTTCTTTTGTTGTTGTTGTTGTCATCGCTACTGCTGCTCCTCTTCTTCGTGGTGCTGCCGGTGCTGCTGTCGACGACGTGGTTGCGATTGTCACTGTCCTCGCTGCCCTTGGCCGTGGCATCATTGTCACCACCGCTCTCCTTGACGGCGTCATGCGCGGCCGCCACATTCGTGCTGTTGCCTTTGTTGTCGTTGTTGTTGTTGTTGTTGCCGTCGTCTTCGTCGTCGCTTTGCTCGAGTGCGACGCGCTGACGCAGACGTGCGTACCAGTCGTCTGTCGTCGATGCACCGCCACCAATACCGGTCCAGCACATGAGTGTCGGCGTTGTCGCATACGAGGCTGACGCGCTGCTGCCACCACCATGTTGTTGTTCGTTGCCACCACCTCCTCCTGTTGCTGTTGCTGTTGCCTGACCATCACCCTCGTCACGGCGCACGGCGCCGCCGCTGGCGCCACGCATCGCCGATGACGACGGCGTCGCCGCCGTCGTTGCCGCACACGCCGTCGAGCCGACGAGAACGCTGTTGCTCTTCTGCCACTCGTCACGCGCGCTGCGACGCGCCGACGCTGTCGTCGCCTCCGCACTGCCGCCAGGCCGACCGACACTGCTCATCGACGTCGCCGTTGTCGCGGCGGCTGTGACGTTGCGTGTGCTGAGGCTGACACTGCTCGTTTGTGTCGCGCCGCGTAAGTTGTCCTGTGACGGCTGCGCAAGGCGCTGCAGCAGTCGATTGACGTTGCGCTGATGACGATCTTGCTCGTAGCTGCTCGTGCTGTCGTCACTGCTGCTGCTGCTGCAACAGCTGTTGTCGTTGTTGCCGCCACCACCGCCGCCCGCCGACGACGACGCCTCGCGGTGCTCGCGGTGACGACCACGACGCTGTCGACGCGCACTGCGCAGCGTGTCGAGTGCGTCGAGGGTGCGCTGCACCACCGCCGCCGCGGCGTTGTTCGCGCTGTTGTTGTGTGCATCACACGTCGTCGCCGCAGCAGCAGCAGCAGCAGCCGCAGCCGCCGCCACCGCTACACGGTACTGCGGTGTGGCGGTGCCGCTGCGTGAGGTGGCGCCGTTGCGCGAGGCTGTCGGCGACGACGCCGCGGCGTATGTTTGCATCATAGGAAAGAAGCGCGCCGACGGCGTCGCTGCCGTCGCCACTGTCGGCGTTGTGTGCGCACTGCCGTCTCGCGTGGTCGGTGTCGCTGCCGCTGTCAGTGCGGCGGTGGTAGTGGCTGTCGACGACGTCGTCGAGCGCCACAGCGACGGCGGTGCAGCTGCGGCATGCGCTGCCGCTGTTACTGCTGCTGCCGTAGCCGCTGTCGTTGCCGCGGTTGCCATCATCATCGTACCACCCATCGTCTCGTGTGTCGCGCTTGCACTGTGCACGCTGCGTGGCTGGCTCGTCGTGTGACTGCCACTGTAGCTCTGCTCCATCACGTCCGGCAGCCCATAGGCACCACCACCACCACTGCTGCTGCCGCCACTGCCGGTGTGGCTGTTATTGTGACTGTTGCTGCGCGACGTCCCGGCAGCAGCGGCAGCAGCAGCAGCAGCAACGGCCGCGACTGCGCGCACGCTGCTGCGTGCTGTGCTGCTATAGCTGTCACTGCTCACGTGACCGCTACCGTGTTGCGGTGCACCCGCTGCCGCCGCCGCCATCATGCTCGACGTCATCGCAATCGTCGGCGAGTGTGCAGACACGACGCGTGTCACCGATGACGTCGGTGCGTGCGGTGGAGGTTGTGGCACATACTGTTGTTGCTGTTGTTGTACCTGTTGTAGCTGTTGTAGCTGCTGCTGCATGTCCACCGAGTGACACGAGTGCGACAGGTCAATGATCTCGAACAGCGGCGGTGCAGACGACGCTGTCGTGGCGGCGAGTGAGGCGTTGCCCGACGACGACGGCGCCAGCGATGTCGCGTAGGTGGCGCGCGTGGCGTCATGGGTGTTGCACGACTGCATGCGCTGCGCCCGCGTGGTGCCGGTGCCTGTTTGCGAGTCGTACAGCGGACCAGCATCATAGTCCGTCGCACGCGCCGACGCGTGTCGCGGTGATGTGACGGCGCTGCGCGGTGTGCTGCCGTTGCTCGCCCCGCCGCTGCTCGTCTCGCGCGCGTACACGTTGCCCGCGGCATACTCGCCGTTGCCAGGATGGCACGGCAGACGTGGCTGACCATTGTTGCCGCCGAAGCAGGCGGCCTGATCGACGCGTGCGACATAGTGCGGTGGTGCGTGCGCATTGCCACCACCGCCGCTTGCGGCTGTCATCATCGTCGTTGGCGCCGTCGTCGCAGCCGTCACGGTCGTCATGGCGACAGTGTGCGGTGCGTGCGACGTCGACGACGATGCCGCCGAGGTCTGCTGCTGCTGCAGTTGTTGTCTGTGTTGCAGCGATGACGTTGCCGTGTGCGACGAGCACGAGTCCGTCGTCGCCGTGGTGCTGCGCCCCGCCATCTCCGTCGCGCTCATCGCGAGCAGCGCCGTGTCGCCGAGCGTGCCCGTGTCAACGCCTGCGGTGCTCGCGCTGCTGTTGTTGCCCGCCTGTCCGGCCATGTTGCTCGCCGTTGTCAAGAAGGAGTTGACGCGGTGCAGGTACGAGCCACAGGCGCCACTCGCCGCGCTCTGTGTTGCGTCGAGCTTCTGTGTGCTGTGTATGCTGCCACTGTACAGGCTGACGGTGCCGCCGTGCGTGTGCGGCTGTCGTGACGCGTGGCGACGCAGCTTGGGTGAGTGGGCCTGCTGCGACTGCTGCGACTGCTGCGACTGTTGTTGCTGCTGTTGCTGTTGTTGTTGTGATTGTTGGGCGTGCTTGCGCAGCACCGCCTTGGCCTCACGCAGTCGTCGGTTGCACGCGTCATCGTGGGTGGTGTCACTGCGTCGTGAGTGTTGACTAACGGCGCCCATGGACAAGGTGCGCACCGCATACGTGCTGCCGATGCGGTGCTGCTCACTGAACTGCTGCGAGTGCTGCTCGCCGTGTGTCTCGTCACGGCCATAGTCACCATTGCCATAGCCCGTCCCCGCCATCAGCGCGAGTGCACTCTGACTGCTGCTGCTGCCAATGACGACGGCGCTGTTGCTGTTGTACACCATCGCAGCACTGACCGGACTGCGCACCGCCTCACTACTCGCCACACCATGCTGCTGCTGCTGTTGCTGTGGTGGTTGCGGTTGCGAGTGACCGTGATGGTGGTGGTTGTGGTGACTGCCGCCGCTGCTGCTGTGATGACCAGCACGTGCACCACGCGACGTCGCCGTCGCACCAGCACCACCACCACCGCTGCTGTTACTACTATGTGCATTGTTGCCACTGCTCGCGCCGCGTGCATTGGCAGCTGCCGCCGCCGCCGCCATGACGAGCGCTGCGACAAGATTGCCCGCCGCCGGCGGCGACGACGACGACGCACTACCGCGCGCACGCGTGTTGTCCGCGACAACGCTGCCGTGTTGCTGACTGCTGTTGCTGCCGCCACCACCGCTCGCTAGCGTCGTCGTTGTTGTCATCATCGTGTTGCTGCTGCTCGCGTTGTTGTTGTTGTTGTTGTTGTTCGCGCCGTCGACGACGACGGGGCGCCGTTTATGTGGAGACTTGCTTGGCCGACCCTCACGCGGTGGCTGTGGCAGTGCGTGGTGGCGCGTCTGCAGGATGCTGACGGTGCCCTGCAGGGCCTGCTGCTGCTGCTGCTGTTGCTGCTGTTGTTGTTCGGCCACATCGCCGCCGCGCATAAACGTCGGCAGCGCCTTCAGCGACGTGTCGCGTGGTGGTGACAAGGTGCTGATCGTCACGGACGTCGGCGCCGTGTCAAAGGTCTGATTGCTGCCTTTGCTCGTCGGCGCCGTTGGCGTCGTCGCGTTGCTGCTGCTGCTGTTGACGACACCACCCCCCGCACCACCACCACCCGTGCTGCCGCCGCTGTGCTCCTCGCTGTTGCTGCTGCTGTTGCCACCGCCCACACGCGTGAGCAGCGCGTGCGCGCTGAGGCCAATGTGACCGCTGCCGCCTTCGACGACGAGTGCCGTAGGCGCACTGCACACCTTGCTGTTGCTGTTGCTTGCACGTGGTGCACTGCGCGCGCGACTGGTACTGCGACGACCATCGCCGTCGCCGCCTCCGCCGCCGTCACCGCTGTTCTTCTTCTTGCCGCTGTTGCTGTTGCTGCTACTGTTGCCGCCACTCGTCGCGCTGCTCTTGCCGCCGACGTTCACCTCCTCGGTGGCGCTGAGCACCGCCGTGCGTTTGTTCGTTTGCGCACGTGACAGCGCCCTCGCTGCGGCGCACGCGATGGACGATGGCGTTGTGCAGCGTGCAGTGTCATCATTCAGCGTCGATGACATTCGCTGCACCAACGCAGACACACGTGTGTACACACGCGTACAAACGAGACTGACGCACAGCAGAGATGCGGCGGCTGCTGCGCTTGTGTTTGTGCGTTGTGCGCGTTGTGTTCAGCGACCATGCACAGACACACAGCAACACACACAGACGCTGCACACGCTGCACGCACTGCACGCAAACGAGTGATAAGCAACGGACTATACAGGGGGGTGCTGCTTGCTACCGTAGTTGTATGTTATATATGTATATATATACTGACGTACAAACACATACACGTATACACAAACATGCATGTACACACACACGCACACGCACACACACACTCGTACACACACACACACAGAGACACACACACGTGTCCGCGAGAATGTATGACTATGTATATGTATGCGTGTGTGTGTGTCTGCGTTTGCAGTGGTCTGCGCGCGCTGTTTCGCTTCCCTAGCTTGCGTACTATATGTGTGCATATATGTATGTATGCGTGTATGTGTGCATGGCAACAAGCGTCACAACAGCAAGATGGGCCAGCGTCCAGTGCACACGTTGACGTAAACACAGCCACACGCATACACACATGTGTGTGTATGTGTGTCATTGCCGTCGTCGTATTATATAGCGTGACAGTCAAGTAAAACACACACACACACACGCACACACGCGCACACATACATGGACGTACATTGACATGTATCGAGCGACAATCTGACACGCGTCCGTATAGTGTACATGAAAACACAAGCTATGTCATTCATGTCATCACTTGCGCTGTGTGTGTGTGTGTGTGTGTGTGTGTGTGTGTTTGTCATAAGTAAGCATTACAGCGTCACGACAGTCACATGTACATAAACGTACAGATCACAAAAAACACATCTACACGTACATACATGTGTATATACACGATGAAGTAACAACAACAACTATGCGCATGAGCTGTACACATTCTTGCTTGCGTGTGCATGTGCCTGTGCGCATGCACCTGCGCCTACAGGCCGTATTGCTGCGTGTACTGCCATGTTGTTGTGAAGAAGGGATGCTGTAGCGCCTGCGCCGCACTGAGGCGCCGCGCCGCGTCGGTGCACAGCAGCTGCCGCAGCAGGTCATAGAGCAAGTAACGCTCGTGCATCACCTCCTTGCGCGTCAGCGCCACCTGCGCACTCACGTCGCCGTCGGGCGCCACGTCCATGCTGTCCATGTCCGCGTCCGGCGCATACCCGTTGCACATGCAACGCTCCTCCATTGACAGCGGACAGAAGCGGACAAACTCTTGCAACGAGCGAAAGGTAAAGTAACGCTTGTACTCTTGCAACGCCACGCCACGCCGGACGGCGTAGGCGGCCGCGTCAAGCAACACATACGCGCCCGCGTCGTCTGCGCCGCGCTGTTGTTGCTGCGGCTGCGGCTGTTGCTGCGGCTGTTGCTGCTGCTGCTGCTGCGGCTGTTGCAACAGCAGCGACGGCAGCGTCGACGCGGCCGCTGTTGCGGCGTCTGTTGTCGCGGCATCGTGCGGCGGCATGACAGCGTCATAATACATCCACGTCAACTCTCCCTCGCGCAGCAGCGTGGGTGGCAGTGGGCCAATGAGCTCCTCAATGAGCTGCAGCTGGTGGTGGTCGTTGCAACCGGGCAGCAGCGGCATGCCGAGCAGCAGCTCCGCAAGCACGCAGCCAACGGACCACATGTCAATGGCGGTGCCGTACGGTGCACTGACAATCACCTCGGGCGCGCGATAGTAGCGGGACTGAATGTAGCTGTAGCACGTGTTGTTGACGTAGCAGCTCGAGCTAAAGTCGATGACGCGAATGTGCAGCTCCGCGTGTGCTGCGCCGGCGCGCGTGCTCGCTGCGTGTGCCTCGTCACGCGGCTGTGTGTCACCGCCTGCCGCCAGGCACGTCGTCGCCGGCACGACCGTGTGCGAGCGCCCCAGCGTGTGCACACGCACCGGCGCCGGTGCAACGACAACGGCGGTGGCAGACGTGGCCGTGTCACCACCCTCGCCGTTGCTGCTGCGGCGTCGTCGCTGACGCACGTCGTCGTCGTTGCTCTTGTCCTTGTTGCTGCCACTGCTGCATAGCGACACACTCGCCGCGAGCGTGTGGCGTGCGTGGGCGGCGGGGCTGACGCTGCCACTGCACTCACTCTCACACGTGACAGTGTCGCTGCGACGGCGACGAGGACGATGACGATGCGTCATTGCCGCCGCCGCCGCCTCCGTCGCCGCCTCCGTCGCCGCTGCCGTGCCGCCGTGCAAGACGACGACGCTGGCACGACCACCCGCCAACACACCGTCGGCCACCTGCGACGTCCTCCTGCCGTCACCCTTGCCCTTGTTGCCTGTGCCATTGTCGCGCGGCTGCTGCTTCTTCTTGTCGTCGTCGTCGTGGCCAATGTCTGCGTGACGGCTGTCGCGTCGGTGCACAACACGGCCGCCCTGGTCGAGTGCGAGCAGCAGATTCTCTGGCTTGATGTCGGCATGCACAATGTGACACGTGTCGTGCAGCAGCGTCAGCGCACGCAGCAGCTGCACGGCGAGGCTGCGTATGCGGTACATGGGCATGCCGCGGTGGTCGTTGCTCTGCACATACTCGTACAGGTTCGCCCCGTAGCGCTCCATGACGATGCAATGATGACCGTAGCACACGCCATCGGCGAGTATCTTCGCCACGTGCGCGGTGCGTGGGTCAGGCGGTGGTGGCGGCTGCGGCAACGTCGCCCACGGCGCATGGCTGCTGCCGCCACCATCACCACACCCATCATCGCGCGTGCCGTCCTCCGTGTTGCCGTCCTCATCTGTCATGTTGTTGCTCTTGCTGTTGCTGTTGCTGCTGTTGTTGTTGTTGTGCATGCTCTGCTCGTCCACTTGAGCGCCAACAAGCACGAGCATCTCCGCCTCGAGCACGGACTGCTGCTCGAGCAGCGCCACACTCTTCACCACCTTGACCGCGACGAGCGGGGTGTGTGTGGGCGGCAGACTGCAGTCACTCAGCGGCAGGTACGCGTGGCTGCAGTTCCAGTACGCATAGTCGCTGCCCTCAATCTCGCTCGGGTGCACAAAGCAACCGTCGCAGATGCGCAGATCCTTGCAGAGGAACACCTGTCCGAAGCTACCGGCCCCGAGCAGACTGACCACCTCGAGCCAACCCATCAGCCGCATGCCAACGTACACGACAAGGTTGCCCTCGTCATTGTCGACGCAGCGCTCGACGCCGTCGATGGTGTGCACGTGACGCACCAGCCGGCTCGCACGGGTCAGGTAGTGACGTGATGGCGGCGGTGACGGCGCGACGGCGGCGGTCGCGGTGGCGGCGGCGGCGGCGGCGTGCTCGTCGCCGTCGTCGCGCTCTGCTGCTGTGCTCGACGCAGGCGTTGTTGTTGTTGTGGCTGCTGCTGCGTCAGTCGCTGCCGCGGCATCGTGTGCCGTTGTCGTGGCCGCGTCTGCTGTCGTTGTCGTCACGGCTGCACGGGCACCCGCCACACTGCTGTCGTCGTGTGCCGCTGCTGCTGCTGTGTATTGTACCTCCTCGTCAGCTTGCTGTTGTTGTTGTTGTTGCTGTTGTTGCTGCTGTTGTTGTATCAGGTGGTAGTTTGCTCGGTGAAAGTAGGGCAGAAAGACGGTCGTGTAGAGCAGCGGTCGGCGCAACATGCGCGCACACGCGTCCGTGTCGGAGAGCAAGGACAACACGCACGCACGACGGCGTCGTGTGCGCTGCAGCAGCACCGACAGCGACATCATCGACGGCAGCGACGACATCGAGTGCGCCGGTGACTGCGCGTGTGTTGCGGCGGCGGCGGCTGTTGTCGTCGCTGCCGTCGCTGTAGCAGGGACGTGCAGGGTGACTGCGGCCGTGTCGATCGTCGTCGGCGTCACTGTCACGCTGCCACCGCCGCTGTTGTTGCTCGTGTACTGCAGGTACGGTGGCACCTGTGACACGTGTTGTCGATTACGGACAACATGATGCTGCACCTGTTGTTGTTGCTGTTGCTGTTGTTGGTGGTGGTGGTGGTGTCGTGTGTGTGTGCGATGGCCGTAGCTATAGTAGCCAGACGAACGACTCAGCCTGCTCGACATGGATGACGACAGCGACTGCGCGTCGCGGCCACGTCGTGACACATCCTTGTGCACCACCACCGCGGCAGCGGCGCTTGCTGTGACGGTCGTGTCACGTGCCATCTCACCGTCGCCCTCTCTGCCGTCTGTGACGACGACAACAGCGGTAGCATTGTTGCTGCTGTTGTTGTTGTTGTCCTTGTTATTGTCGTGTTGTTGTTGCTGCTGCTGTTGCAGTCGCTGCGCCGTGTATGCGCGACGGCGACGCACATACGCATTGTACACGATGCTGAGCATGCGCACATACTCCTCATCACCGGCCTCCTCGCTCGCGCCACTGCCACCACCACCGCTGTCGTTGCCGCTGTTGCCCTCACAGCCACACAGCGTCGCCGTCGCGTCCACCGCAACGGCGGCATCGTGCAACGTCGTTGTTGTTGCCGACGTCGTTCGTGTTGTCGTTGTCGTTGCTGTTGTTGTTGTTCGCGTTCGCGTCGTCGCCGTGTACGGCGCCGAGGGCGCATACGCACACGTCACCGCGTGCGATGCAGACGACACCGGTGTGGCAGCCGCACTCGTCGGCGACGAGGACGCAGACGTCGTGGTGACGTACATGTAACGCGGGCAGCTGCTGCTCGCACCGCTGAGCACATCGCCTACGCGAGTGGAATTGGCACTGTTGCCGCTACCGCTGCTGCTGCTGCTGTTGTCGTCATCACTGCCGCTGCCTGACGACGACGATGATGACGCCGCGGTGGCGTCACTGCTGCTGCTGCTGCGACGGCGGCCGCCGACCGCCACGCGTCCGCGTCGCTGCCGTCGCCGCCGTCTGCTCACCGCCGCGCTCCTGCCTGCACTCACATGTACACGCGGCAGCGGCACATCGTCGTCCTCGTCGTCGTCGTCGCCCTTGTTGTCGTCGGCAACGCACAGCGGCGGCAGGGGCGAGTGACGTCGTCGACGGTGGCGGTGGCGCTCGCTCGCGCTGCGCCGTACGCCGCCCGCCGCCTCCGCACGCGCGCACGACAGCGACGGCGACGACGGCGCCACCGCACACGCCTGGTCACGCACGTGTGTCGCACCGCCGCCGTCGTCTTCGCGCGCAGTTGTCGTCACTGTCGTCGTCGTGTCCGCCTCAGACGCGGCACGACGTGGCGAGTTGAGCGGAGAGTGTAGCGCACACGAGAGCACAGGGAAGCGCCACGTACGAAAGGTTGCGCGCGGGGGACGAAAGGTGTCGCGCGTGGCGGCTGTCACGACGGCGGCGGCGGTGGTGTGGCCGCGGCGTGTCGTGTGCGTACGGCCGCCACCGTCGCTCGTGCCGCCCTTGTTACTACTGCCGCCGCTGCTGCTGCTGCCGTTGCTGTTGTTGTTGCTGTTGTTGTTGCTGTTGTTGCCCATGTTGGTCGCCTCGCGCGGTGGTTGTGGCTGTGGTGGCGGCGCGTCTACCATCGCCTCCTCGGCGCCGCAGTGGGCGCGTGCCGTCACTGTGCTGCTCTTGTTGTGTCGCACACTACACGCGTCACTGTCGTTGCTGCTCGTGTACGCACTTCGTGTCATGCGCGATGACGACGCACACGACGTCGTCGTCGCCGGCGACGTCGCGCGCAGGCGTCGTGTGTGGTGCTGTTGTGCTTGTGCCAGTGTCAGTGTGCGGTTGTGGGCTGTGCAGCTCGCGAGCGCCATTGCCGCGGCCGCGCCATCGACACCGCCACCACCGCCACCACGACTGCTGTTGTGGCAGCCGCCACAGCTGTTGCCGACACCATCGCCGTCGCTCGCTACGCTGTACAAAGTCAGCGAGCCAAAGGAGCGCGCAGAGGCGGCGTCGTCGCGCTGTGTCGTCGGCATGCTACCACGTCGGCTGCTGCTGCCGCCGTCGCCACTACCACCACCGCGCACAGATGTGGCGGAGCTGTTGTGACGATACTGCAGCCAGCGTGTGCGGCAACCGTCGTGTCGCATCAGACTGAGGTGCAGTGCCGAGGGTCGTTGTGCGTGTGATGTGCTGGTCATTGTCATCACCGCCGCCGCCGCCGCGACAGTGGCAGCAGCCGCGTCCTTGTTCTCGCCCACCGACGTCCACGCAGTCAACGGCGATGTTGCGGCGGCAGCTGCGTCGTCCTCGTCATCGTGGCCGCACAGCGCCGCACACGTGGCCGTCGCCCTGCCATTACAGCAGCCGTCATGCGACATAACGACACACACACACACAAGACACGAACAAACACACACACACAGAGATAGATAGAGAGAGAGAATGTGAGACAAGCAGCGACGCACATGCGCCGTCTGCAACACTACAAACAGAAGAGAGCAAGCAGCACAGTGTCGCAGCGTTCGTGCACACACACACACACACACCCCAACAGCACACAGCACTGCGTACATGCATGTTTGTGCACGACAGCGAGTGCTTATGCATACACACACACACATTACTCGTACACACAAAGTGAGGGAAGAGGCCAGGTTAGCTTTTGTAACATGTGTACACACACACACGCGCACATGCACACACACATGTACATCGCTTGCAGCAGTCAGTCACATCACGTGTACATGACTGCAATGCGTGGCACGACGACGTCGCCCTGCCTGCGCCGTCACGCGCGCGGTGCGTCGTCGTCGCTGCTGCTACTGCCGCTGTTGCTCGACGCCGCCGCTGCATGCTCACCACCCCCACTATTGTTGTTGTTGTCGTGCACAGACGACGCACCACTGGCACACGTCGTCACGCTTACTGGTTGTGGCTGCTCTTGTTGTTGCTGCTCTTGTTGTTGCTGCCCTTGTTGTTGCTCTTGTGCGGTGGCGCGTGCGGCGAGGACGTTGCGCATAAAGTACTCCCCAGCGCGGTAGGAGCTGCGCACGAGCGGGCCCGAGGCGCAGTACACAAACCCCATCGCCAGTGCCTCACGCTCCCACATGGCAAACTCGGCAGGGTGTGCATACCGCGACACCTTCAGCCGCGTCCGCGCGGGCTGCAGGTACTGCCCGAGCGTCACGGCAGAGACGCCGGCGGTGCGCAGGTCACGCAGCGTCTGCCGCACCTCGGCCTCCTCCTCGCCCAGGCCAAGCATGATGCTGCTCTTCGTCAGCAGCCGGCCATCCGTGACGCGCGTGACGTGCTCGAGGGTGCGCAGCGACTGCCGGTACGTCGCCCGGCGGTCGCGCACCTGCGGCGTCACACGCTCGACGCACTCAATGTTGTGCGCGTACACGCTCAGCGCCGTCGCCGCGACCTGCTCGACGAGCGCCAGGTCGCCATGAAAGTCGCCGACGAGCGCCTCGAGCAGCACACGCGGCGCGGCCGCCTTGATCGCCGCAATGCAGCGACACACATGCGCCGCCCCGCCGTCGGGCAGGTCATCGCGGTCGACCATCGTCATCACGACATAGTCGACGCCCATCTCACGCACCGCCTCGGCCACCTTGTGCGGCTCCTCGGCGTCGAGCGGCGGCGGTCGGCGGCTCGTCGCGACCGAGCAGAAGCGGCAGCCGCGCGTGCAGTGCGAGCCCATCACCATGATCGTCGCCGTCGCCGAGTTCTCCTCGGCGTCGCCGCCCCAGCACTCGCCAATGTTCGGACACTTGGCCTCCTCACACACCGTCGACAGCTTCTTGTCGCGCATGCTGCGGCGAATGCGATTGAAGCGTGGCCGCTGCATCAGCCCCTTGGGCATCTTCAGCTTCAGCCACGGCGGCAGCGGCTCCTCGCCGCGGCGCAGCGGGCCGAGCGCGGCCGCCGTCGGTGGCAGGTGCTCGGGCAGCTCGAGGAAGCTGTCGAGGTCGCCGTGGCCGGCGGGGTCGCGCGCGAGCTCGGCGCGGAAGCGCTGGCGAAAGAGTTCGCGGTAGTTGGGCGCACTCGGGTCAACGTCCGCCATCAGGTCCTTGACCGAGGACTGTATGCGTCGCGACGAGGTGGCGGCTGACGAGGACGACGATGACGCTGCTGATGCTGATGCTGCTGTTGTTGCTGCAGATGACGAAGAGGACAGTGACTGCACCGCTGTGCTCACCGCCGCGGCCGTCAGCAGCGCACTTGTACACCGTCGTAGCATGTGTGTATGTGTGTGTGTATGTGTGTGTGTGTGTGTGTGTGTGTGTGTGTGTGTGCCTTGTACTTTGCTATGATGCACTACTGGGCAGCACATGTGAACGTGCAACGTACAAACATACATGTACACTGTCATCACATTGTCTACCTGGCTTGCGTATGTGTGTGTACCGTCTTTTGCTGCACGAATGGTGTATGTGTATGTATACGTGCGCACTTACATCGACGATTGCGCTATGTACATGACGCTATACATGACACACACACACATACACACACATTGCGCGCACGTGTCACTACACGTCTGCGTCCGCGCACGGCAACACGCGTAGCGACTTAATGTCCTTGATGCCTTGACTGGCCAGGTTTGCGCGCAGTGCTGCCTGCAGCTCCGCGCTCACGCCGCCCTCCTCGGCATCGCCGCACACATCACCAGCCGTGTGGTGGTGGCAGTGCATGGCCAGGTCATTGACAATCTCCTCGCGCGTGACGCGGCCGTTGGTGTGCACCACCTCCACGCGCCGACACGACCGGTTCGCCGCCCGACCATTGCCGCCACTCAGGTGCCACACATCACGCACAAACCGCTCATACGCCACCTCACACGGCACCTCAAACGCGGCATCGCCAAAGAAGGTGAGGA
Organism: Trypanosomatidae sp. Fi-14; assembly: GCA_023091115.2. NCBI lineage: Eukaryota > Euglenozoa > Kinetoplastea > Trypanosomatida > Trypanosomatidae > Trypanosomatidae sp. Fi-14. Next base: position 64,079 of record JAKVQF020000932.1, on the reverse strand, counting down.
ACGCGTTGCGGCTAATGTACGCGTCACGGCAGCGTCGCAGCAGCGCTGCCACGTCCTCGTCGTCACCGCCCTTGCACGCGTCATTGTCGCCGTTGCTGTTGTCGTCGTCGCCGTCGTTGCACATTGGCACGTCCCACTGCTCGGCAAAGGCGCGACGCGCCGCCAGCGCCGTCACCTCGCCCGCGCGCACACGCGGCAGCTGTGTGGTGTCGACGAGCTCGACAAGGCGGCGCAGTCGCACCACACCGCCCTCGCACAGTGTCGCGACAAAGTTGTACAAGTGACGCACAAGCAGCTCGCGGCGGTCGCTCAGGCGCCCCCGCAGCTCGCGCACCAGCGCATCGACGCACGCGACGCCGCTGCCGTTGCGGTCATAGTAGCGCACCAGCGCGACGCACTCGTCCGCGCACGCGTCCACGCCAACGGCGTGCAGGCCGGCCTGCAGCTCTGTCGCGTTCACCTCGCATACACACCCACTTGCCATCGTCTTGCTGCTGTTGCTGTTGTTGTTGTTGCAGCAGCACGTGCACGGGTCGTGGTACGGGCAGTGTGCCGCAAGTGCGTGACGCAGCGTGCGCGCGACATTGCCAGGAAAAGCTGAGCGTGCTGGCATGCGCAGCTGCAACTGACGACGCAGCCGCGACAGCACACTGGCAGCTTGTGCGGCTGGCGTGCCGCCACGCATCGGCCGCACATACGCCGCCGCGGCGGCGCGCAGCTCGTCTGGCGGGCGATACGTGGCCGCGGTGACGGTGACGTACATGCTCGCGTCCTGCCCGGGTGCTGCTGCTGCAGTCGTCATGGTGTCACCGCCCTCCGCTGCGCGCGTCGCCACCTTCGCCTTGCTGCTGCTGCCGTTGTTGTCATTGCCGACATGTACAGTGCTGCGCAGCGTGTCGGCGAGGGGCTGGTGACCCGGGTAGCACGACCGCGCCTTGTCCTCGAGCGCGAGCAACGTCGCCTGGTTGCAGGAACGACGCAACGGTGGCAGCTGCGAGGCAGACAGCTGTCGTTGCTGCTGCTGCTGCTGTTGTTGTTGCTGGTAGCTAGCGCGGTACGTAGTCGCCGTCGCGTCACGCAACGACAAGGTCGCGCGGCCGTCGTAGAACGTCGCGTCTGCGCGCTCGTCGGCCCAGTTGCCCAGCAAGGTGCCGACGCTGTAGCCTGCGGAGCGTGCTTGTGTGCCTGGCAAGTAGCCACGGTTGCGTGGCTGGTTTTGCGCATGCACGAGCCACTCGCTCAGCCGCTCCTTCTTGTGCTCGCCGCCAATCATCGTTGCGTGCCAACACACACACACACACACACGTTTTTTGCTGCATTGGCAACACACAAACAGCAACACATGTGTAGGCGTGTGCACACAGACAGAGACATGGTCACACGTGTGTACAGTGGTACAAGACTGCTACGTACACACACACACATACATACACATACACATGCACATCGTGCCCCTCGTCATACATATACATCTACACCCCTCGCCTTTCGTTTGCACACACACACACACACACACAGAGAGAGAGAGAGACACATTGTGTACATACATGCATGTCTTACGCGGCGGTGGTGGCTGCCGCTGCGACGGCGGCTGGGGCGCCATACGGCCGCGCATTCGGCCGCTCCGCCTCCTTCGCCACCTCCTGACGCACCTTCTCCTCAATCACTGCCCAGTCAATGTGCACACTGTCGGCGAGTGCCGTGAACAGCGGCAGCGTCTCGGTGCGCTTACCGCTGGCGGCCAGGTAACGCTGCCGCCGCGCGAGGACCGTGTCGACGTGTGTCTTGCGCTCCGTCGCCAGCCGCAGTGCCCGCTCCCAGTTGCACAGTCGCGTGTGCATGTCAATGCAGCGGTAGACAAGACCCGCCTGCAGCAGCACACGCTCCGCCTCGTCGGGGCGGTGCTGCAGCAGCGCCAACTCGGCGTACCGCCCCTCCGGGCTCGGTATGTTCTTCAGCTCGTGCAAGAAGCGCACCTTCGCGAGCTCCTGCAGCGCGCCGTAGCCCGTCTCGGCCACGTCCAGCTCACCGGCGCGCAGCGCGAGGACGACGAGGACAGCCCACAGCAAGTCGAGGCGCAAGAAGCGGCACAGCCGTGTCGCGCCCTCCCACTGCGCCGCCGCGGCCAGCCGCATGAGCGTCAGCGGGTACGGCGACACGGCAAAGGTCAGCAGCGCCCCGTCCCCGCCGCGACGCAGCTGCACACGCGTGTGGTGAAAGAGCGTCAGGCGGTCGTTGCGCGCGAGCTCGTCGGCGCGCCCGCGCACCTCGGCGCCGCCACCGCCGCGCACCTCACGCGTAAGCGGCAGCAAGTCGGCATCGACAAAGGCAGCTGCGGGGCAGTACCACGTCGTCAGCCGACCGTCCGCAATCGCCGTCAGCACCTCGAGCTCGTCGTGCCACGCCACACTCGACACCATCGCACACAGCTTCTCGTGACCGCTGGTGGGGCTGCTGCCGCCGTCGTGGCTGCTGTTGCTGTTGCTGCTGCTGTAGGCGCGCATAGGCGCAATGTACAAGTCTTGATTGCGGTCAACAAAGGCAACTTTGCGATCACGCAGCGCGCCAGCCTGCGACAGGTGCACCGACGTGATCGTGTGTGTGTGCGTCAGCACCACCGGCACGGCAGGCCCGCCCATCGCTGTTGTCAGGGCAGCCGTGGGCGGCATGTCGACGAGCGGCTTGCCGCTGTTGGCGTCAAAGAAGAGCAGCTGACGCGCATCGAGGGGGTTGCGCAAGACGACCGTGTCGGGCGACACGGCAAGCAGGCTGCTGGACAGCATCGGCGGCTGCAGCGCCGCTTGCAGTCGCAGCACACTCAGCGGTCGGCCCTCGTACGTGTACAGCTGCACACCGCGATTGCAGTCGGCGAGCACAAACAGCGTCGCCGCGAGCTGCAGCGTCACGACGGCGTCCTGCAAGTCAAACTGCACCGGCTGCGTACCGAGCCGCGTCACGTCATAGCACACACACGTCGTCGTCGTACACAAGACAAGGTGGCCATGACCGAGCTCCATCTTGGTCACCTTGTCACGCTGCACATACTCGTGCACGTTGCCACCACCACCACCACCGCTGCTGCTGCTGCTGTCCTCGGCAACGTTGCGCACGCGCACACGACGGCTGTCCACGAGCGTGACCGTGTACGCACCCCACACGCTCGTCCGCTCCACCGCCTGCGCACTGTTCACGGCGCCCGAGCCGCAGCCGAGCACGAGCTGCGTGCCGTCAGGCAGCCAGCGCAAGGACAGCACACTGCCCTCCGCGACGCGCTCGTATGCGCAGCTCCAGCCCGTCTTGTCACACACCCGCAGCGTCGCAAACGAGCCCACCGCAAACAGCTCGCCGTCGGCGGCGAAGCGAACGGCGGTGATGGGGTGCTGTGGCGCCTGTGCTGCGCTCGCGTACAAGTTGCGCCCATGCACATCCCACACCTTGTACACACCATCTTCGCCGCCCGAGACGATGAGGCCCGTCATGCGCGACCAGTCCACGCACAGCACCACACCGCGGTGGGCGCGCCACTTGTGCTGTGTGCGCACCGCCGGATTGAGCGGCTTGAGCACGAGCTCGCCGGCGCCCGTCGCGTACAGCACGCCCTCACCGCCCAGCTCACTCGTCGCGGTGCCGGTGCAGAGCGCGTAGATGCACTTGCCCGCGCTCGCGAGGGTGGCGCGGGCGACGCCCGAGTGCGACCACGCCTTGACAAAGCCGTCCTCGCCAGCGCTCAGCAGCGTCGCGTCGTCGGCGGTGTACGCGAGCGCCGTGACACTGCCCGCGTGTGCTGCCGCGACGCTGCGCTCGACGCGGCCGCTGCCGACGTTGACAAACACAATGCTGCCATCGGCGCAGCCGACGAGGCAGCTGTCACTGTTCGCGGCAGCGCCGGCGCCAGCAGCGGCTGCGGCGGCGGCCGTCGTGCTGCTCGCCGTCGTCGTCGTGACACCAGCGCCGGCGCGCGTGCGACGCGCCGCCACGGCGGTCGTCGAGGCGGGCGCCCACTGCACGCACGTCACGCAGCTGCTCAGCTTTGCCACCACGCCAAGGGCCTCGCCCTGTGCGCTCCACCGCCGCACAACAAAGTCATCGCCACCGCTCAGCACATCACCCGTCAGCGACACGTCGACGCTCGTGCACGCCTCGGCGTGACGCTCCTTGGCCGCCGTCACCACCAGACGCATGTGCTCGTATCTGTGTGTGTGTGTGTGTGTGTGTGACACGACGGAATGGCAATGAGCCGCTGTGTATGTGTGTGTACGTGTGTGTGTGTGTGTATGCTGTAGACGATGCACTTGACGTCCGCGTGTATGTGAAGCAAAGTCAGAGACGCATGTACACCTCGTTTGCCCGTCAAGCACGCTCACGCACAGCACGTACGCGTCATCGCCTGCGCTTGCGCATGTGTACATCTGTGCCACCTCCTCGCGCACACCTCACAGCCTCTACCTCGTCTGCCTGCTTGCCTATTTTGCCACCACACACACATACACACGCAGCGGCGGCGACGTCACGCCTTCGTCGACGTCGTCGCCACTGACGCACTAGCACACACCACACATGCTCACGTACTTGTTACTCGGCCACACCACAGACACACATACACAGACACACACATACACATGCATACATACATACATACATATACACACATACTATATACATGCAACGATGCCCTCCTCCTTGCATAACATGTCATACTTGTACACTACACGCGCACACATACACACAGAGACATGCCGTGAGAGAAGTGCAGACTAGAGCTCCTCGATGACGTAGAGGAAGTTGCGTGTGTTGCTCGTCACGCCACCGCTCTTCTCGCACACGCCACGCAGCTGATTGCCCTGCACATTTGCCAGAAACACGTAGAACGCCTGCTGACCATCGCTTGTCGTGAGCACAACGCCCCACTCCATCGCATAATCGTGCGTGCCGGGCGCCTTCAAGTCGCCCTCGACGCGCACCTCCTGCGCCGCAAAGCGCGCCGAGCCATCGTGCAGCGTGAGGCTGCCGCGTATGGTGCTCGCCGCATAGTCGGCCTCGAGCAGCAGCGTCCAGCGCGGGTTGTCGTCAAACGGTGTCGCGTCCGTGTGCGCCGCACCACCGCCCGCGCCCGCACGCACACGCATAATGCGCGTCATGCCGCTCGCCGCCGCCGCCGCCGCGGCCGTGTCGTCGCCAGCCTTGGTCGCCGCCAGCGCACGGCCGTCCTGCGCGCCACCGCCGCTGCCGCTGCCACCCAGCAGCGTCTGCTGCTTGCCATCACTGCCGCCACTGTTGCTGCTGTTACTGCTACCAGCTGCACCACCACTGCTGTTGTTGTTGTTTGCAGCGGCGGCGGTGGCGGCTGCGTTGCCGCTCACACTCACGCCCGCGCCCCCGCCGCGGCTGCTGAGGGTCACGCGCGAGAACGAGTGCTGCCGCTGCCCCGCATGCTGCTCGCCAGCATTCGCCGCCGCATCGCCCGGCAGCGCACCATCACCACCCCCCACGCCGCTGGTGCTCTTCTTGTAGTGTACAATCTGTTGTGCAATGTAGTGCAGCAGCGCGCGCGGGTCGCGGTTGCGCGGACTGCGCAGCTTCTTCGTCACGCCCATGATCTCGGCCGCCTGCGTAATGTAAAAGGCCACATCCTCGGGCTTGCACTTGTTCGTCAGCTGGCTCAGCCGCACCCGCTCCGGCGCAAACTCCTCATCCACGTCGAAGAGGTCGAGCGCGGGCGGGGCCGGGTCGTGGTGTATCGGGCCGAACACCGCCGGCTTCACCGGCGGCAGCGGTGTCTGGAACTCGGGCGGGATGAGCGTCAGGGGCTCGAGCTTGACGTTCAGCTTCTCGTACGTGTCCATCACGGCGGGTATCTTGTCCGTGTCGAGCTTGAACGTCTGCAGCTCGAACAGGCGCGTAAAGTCGCGCGGCAGCTCCTCCTGCTGCTCGACGGCGACGCGCAGCTGCTCCGACAGCGCGGCCGTGTCGGGCAGGTGGTGGTAGTCGGTGATGTCGGGCTCGTCGGCGTCAATCTGGTCGAGGCGCACGCGATGGTCAAGGTAGGCGAAGAGGACGCCCGCGAGCACGTCATTCTCCTCCTTGGCCAGCCACGCGTCGTCAAACATGAGGGCGCTGCCGAGCAGCATGAGCTTGCCATGCTTGCGGCGCCCGCGATGCTCGACCGCGTCGGGGCACTCGTACGCGACAGCAATGGGCCGGTTCAGCGGGTACGCCATGAAGCCGCTGCTGAGCACAACAATGCTCGGCCGGTTGACGTTGAACGTCAGGCCGTGTGGGTAGACAAACATCAGCCCGCTACTGCTCTTGTTGTCACCACCGCCGTTGCCATCGCCACCGGCGCCCTCGTCCAGCGCAGCAGCAGCCCCACCCGCAGCAAGCGATGGGCGGTCAAGCAGCCCGGGCACGCCATGACCGCGCCCCGCCACCGCAGCAGCGCCGACTGCTGACGCTGTCGTGGCAGCCGCTACGCCCGCTCCTACGTGCGCATTGTGCAACGCCCGAGTGCCGTTGCCGTGCACATCGCTACCGCTCGACATGCCGTACAACGACTTGCCCGCGGCCTGGTTGATCGCGCGGTTTGTGACGCCATTCGTCACACACACCTCCTTCGGGTGCAGGTACTTGTGCAGGACTGTGCGCACCACGCAGTCCTCATTCAGCGTCGTGTCAAGCCACTCGCTAAACGTTTCGTTCAGGTAGCTGTAGTGGCCGCCATGGCCATCGCCGAAGAGCATAAGCACCGACCCGCCCTTCTCGACATACTCGCGCACGGCAGCCATGTCGGCCGCGCTTAGGCGCGCCTGCGGGGCGGCAAAGACGACCATGTCATACTGCACCAGCCTGTCCACCGTAACGTCCTCCTTGTTGACGTCGACCGCGGCCCACTGCCGCAGCTTGCGCGCGAGCTGCTTGTAGCCCTTGTTGGTATGGTATTGCTCCTTGCGACACACATTGAAGCAGATGCGTGGCTGCGACGCCGCCGCGGCTGCCGCGGGCGCCGACTGCGACGCCGAGGAGGCGGCAGCACGTGTGCCATGACGCGACGAGGCAGCAGCGGTGGTGGCGTTGCCGTTGCGCACGCCGTTGCTGCGCCCATGCGCTGCCGCAGTAGACGACATGACAGCAGCAGCAGCCGCGAGCACACACACACGTACACACACACACACGCACGCACACAAACACGACAAGATTGAGCAGTCGACTCGCGGTGCGCAACGGCACAGTATGTGTGTGTGTATGCGCGTGTGTGTATGTGTATAGTTTGCGTGACTAGAGCAGTGTACACGTCGCAACAGAAACGAGTAGCAGGTACTACGCACTCACGCACGCACGCATACCATGCCACAATGTGTATGAGTACATGTGTACGTGTGACATAAAAGTATTTGTGTAATCCACATAAGCCGTCAAGCCAACACACACACGCACACTTACATACGCATATATGCACACACACACACACACAACCACTGACACTGCTTACTCGTGTGCCTGCGTTACGATGGCGCACGTGTGTGCGTGCGCTCAATGGCATGTGTGCCAGTAAAGTACTCGTACAATGTGCCCGCCGCGAAGAGCAGAAACAGCACGCCGCCCACAACATTGATCGTGCGCGTCGACACGCGCTTGGCGATGATGTTGCCCGACAACACGGCACACCCTGTACAGATGGCGTGGCCGAGGATGCCGCCCAACGTCACGGCGACCGCGTTCTTTGCCGCCGCGAGGGCGATCGTCGCAAGCTGGCTACGGTCGCCCCACTCGGCGACAAAAGTCAGTGTGAAGGCCTCGACAAAGACCGGGTTGAGGCAGCGGCGCCATCGCCGCCTGACAGGCGCCGCGCCTGCAGCTCCCATCGTGGTAGCGCCACTGCCGCCGCCGGCGTCACTCGCGTCGCCCGCGACGCGCACGACGCTGACATTGTGCGCACGCAACGCCGCCGCCGCCTCGGCCATCTCGTCACTGCTGCTGTTTGCGTCGTCGTCATTGTCGTCGCCGTCGCTGCCGACGACAACGCCGCCGCCATCGCGGCCGTCAACGTTGGCGACGCTGCTGCGGTGGTGCGGCCGGTCGACCGTGTCGCGGCTGCGACGCCGTCGTGCGCGACGCCGCGCGCGACAGCACTTCCTCAGCTCACCGAACAAGATCGTCACGCCAAACACGGTAAACAAGCCAACCGCGACGAGCTGCGTGAGGCGCACCGACAGCACATTGGGCACAACAAGGCCCATGAGCGAGGACAGCACCGTCATCAGCGCCAGCGCCGACAGGGCACCGCAGTAGACGACAAGTCGCGAACTGCGCATCGCCATGAGGCATGCAATGAAAAAGGTCTTGTCACCAATCTCGCTGACGAGGATGGCCGACGCGGCGGACATGAAGCCATCGATCCACAAGGCACGCTCCGCCAGCGTCTCCTTTTTGTCCATTGTGTCACCCTGTCTGCGCCTGTCTGTCTGTGCGTGTGCGTGTCTGTGTCTGTCTGTGTGTGTGTGCGTGCGCGTGTGTGCGTACCTGCGCTGTTACAACAGCAACAAGCATCGTATGGTCGGCGGTCACATGACAGGTGAGCGCAAGAAGCCCACGCACCCACACACACACACACCACGTACAGACAGAGACATGCAGACATCCGCGTGTGTGAGCGCATGCGCATGACCATGTAAAACATACACACACACACACACACACACACACATGTACATACTCTCACACACACACACATACGTACATAAGTACGCGTACACAGCACTGCACAACATATACGCAGTTGCACACACACATACACAAAGTACGTTACCACTGTAACACACACACACACACACACAGACACATACATTGTGTCACACCTGAGCTGTGCTACGCAAAACAAAAACATTCGCAACAGTAACGACAACGACACATGCACGTACACATACACAGCATGACTGTCTCTTACAATGACGAGACACACACGCACACAGACACATGTTGCGGTGGCATTACCTTGCGTACCGCCCTCGTCAACATACACACACACATACACACACATACACACACATACACACACATACACACACATACACACACAGGCGCAGCAAGAACACAAGCGCGCTGCAACATTACGACATCGTCGTTGTTGCCGTCGCTGCCGCTTCCGTGACAGCCGATGTGACGCCCTCGTCCGCGCCGTCACCGTGGACGTTGACGTGGTTGCTGTGCGCGGCGGCAGTGACAGTGGCCGCATCGTCGTCCTCGTGTGTCGCGTCACGCAGCATCACCACCGTCGTCGTCGCAGCCGCAGCAACTGCTGCGCCGTGTTGCTTTTCTGTGCTGTCCGTGGTGTCGTCCTTCGACAGCGACGTCGTCTCGCGCGTCGCGTCAGCGCTTGAGGTTGTGTCGGCCTGTGTCGTGTGTCGACTTGTTGGCGTGCTCGTGTGGCTGCCGCTGCTGCTGATGCTGCTCTTCTTATTGTTGTGCTGCTGCTGCTGCTGCTCGTCGGCACCACTCACACTGCCTTGTCTCTTGCTCTCGTCGCCGTGCGACTGCGCCTCTGGTGCTGCCGCGGTCATCGCCGGCGTTGCCGTCGATGCAGCTGTTGTTGTTGCTGTCGTCAGTGTGCTCGTCGGCGCCGCAACACTTGTCGTCGCCGTCGTCGTCGTGGCGTGCGGGTAGCGTGCGTGTGTGTTTGTGAGCGCGCTGCTGCGCAGGTTCTGGTACGCCGGATCGCGCACATCGACGTGCAGCTCCTTGCAGTTCACACCGAAGCGACACTTGCCCTTGATGAAGTTGAGGCACGCCTCGAAGGGGTAGTTGGCAAAGGTGCAGTCGTCCATAAAGTTGCAGCAGCCGTAGACGCGCAAACATGGGTGTAGGTCAGGCTTGGCACCACCCATCAAGTGCGCCGCCGCCGCCGTACCGGCCGTCGCGGTAGGCTTGCCACCATAACGAGACTGTGTGTGATCGAAGCGACGCGTAGCTGCCGCCGCCGCCACACCAGATGCGGCAGCTGCGCCTGGCGTGGCTGCCGTCGCCGCAACGTTGGTGGTGGCGTTGCTCGCGTTCGTCAACTTGCCTCCTGCAGCCATTGCCGCCGCTGCCGCGGCCGCCGCATTCGCCTGCTCGACAGACGACATGGCTGCTGTGCTGCTCATCATCGCATTGCCCGTCGCGCTCGCCGTCGCGCTACGTGCACCACCTCCACCACCACCACATACAATCGCACTGTGCGGTTTCAGCGGTGGCAGCTCAGCGGTGCGTATGCCCTTCAGCAAGTCAACGAGACGGCTGAGGGACAAGTTGGCGACGACAACGTTCGACAGCTCCTCCTTTGTCTGCTGCGAGTATGCCTTGCTGTTTGTCTGTGCACACTCTTTCAAGTAGTCCGTGATGGCGGTGCGCTCGTACGTGTAGCCGTCACTCGCAATGACCGGATCTTGCACGAGCGCATAGCGCCGCACAATGTTCTCGACTTGCTGCAGCTGTGCATCCACATTCTTCAGCCGCCGGTACACCACGTCGCGCTCGGCTAGCGCATTGTTGTACTGCACACGCGTGTGCTCGAGCATCTGCGCCAGGCTGTGCGTCACGCTCATCACACGCGACACCTCCTCGCTACTGACGTCAAGGCCGCGCTGCAGCAACCGCATCGCCTCCCACAAGAGCATGCGCGGCTCCTCGGCGCCCGGCACGGCGTTCATCTTGTACTCGTTATGCATCGTCGTCATCGCGGTCGTCGGGCACGCAGGCGCGCACACAAGCAGCGTATGTTAGCGGGTGCGTATGTGAGTATGTATGTGAGTGAGTATGTCCGCCTCTGCGTCTGTGCAGTGCAATGCAATGCTACCAGAAACAAAAAAAACACCTGCGCAAGTGTACAAATGCAATGCGACACGTGACAGGCGTACACACTCACAAGCGCGCGCACATCAGCGCTCCTCTGTGTATGCAAACACGCATACACAAACACACATGTGTGAGTGTGCGTGTGTGTATGTGTGACGACGAGGTACACGCGTATGTGCGCAGTGCGTGACGACTAGAGGAGGATGAGGCGACACGCACTACGCACGCAACGCAACGCACACGACACAAGTTGGCCATGACAACGACAACAACAACAACGCTCACCAAAGTATACACGTACACCTGCACAAGTAAGCACACACATACACACACAAGCACACGTCCTTCAGCACGTGTGCACGTGCACACACACATACACACATACACTCACCGCAAGCGCACGTTGACGTGTCGGTGCGCTTGCTTGCTGTCCTGCGTTACTCGTCGCAAACACACATACACGCACACACACACACATATCGTCCATTGCACACACGCACAATGCTCGCACACCGTTACACGAGCGCACACAAACAAGTCACGCACGTTGTTCAGCTTTGTCCGCCACCTTTAGCTATACGCTTACCGTTGACACCACCACATGCATGTCGGCACACAAGCACACACACACATACACACACACACACGCATGCATACATACACACATGCATATGTACATACACGTACGCGCATGTACATAGGCATGTTGTTTGTTGTGGTGACAACAATGGCGATGACAAGACGACGACACGCCGCGTGCCTAGGCCACCTCTCCGACCTTGTGCGTCGTCATGCTGGTGTCGCCGTTGCGTGCGTGCGCTAGCGTGTTTGTCGCTTCCGCAGTCATCGCACCACGATAGTCGACGTGGCGTTCGTGGCACTGAGTGCGGAAGCGACACTTACCCTTCAGGTGTGACAGGCACGCGTCATACGGGTAGCGGGCATAGGCGCAAACGTGGCCATAGTTGCAGTGCCCGTACACACGCAAGCAAGGGTGCACGCGCTCACCCTTTTCGTTCAGCTCCACGGGCCTGTCCAGGTCGCGGTTGCGGCCCCCGCCACCACCACCGCTGGCCATGTGATGGTTGCTACCACCAGCACCACCAGCCGCGCTGACAGCACCGCTCAACATGCCATTCGCGCGCTCGCCACCCGCCAGTGCAGCGGCGCTGCCGCCATCATGCGCAAACGCCGCAGTCTTGCCGCCGTCCGCACCGCCACCACCAGCAGCAGCAGCAGCAGCTGTGGCGCCGGTGTTGCTGCTGCTGCTGCCTGCATTGTGCAGCTGAGTGCCGCTCTTGCTCAGTGACGCACCGCCGCCGCCACTGTTCGCGCTAGCGTACGCACGCCGTGCCTCGGTCAGCCGCTCGAGGAGCGTATTGAGCGAGCGGTTGGGAATGAGCAGCGTCGTCAGCGTCACGTCGACACGCTGTGACTTGGGCCGGCTGCCCGTCTGCTCGCACTCGTTGATGTAGTCAGTGATTGTTTTGCGCTCATACGTGTACCCGTCACTCGCCACCACAGCGTCCTTGACATTGGCGTAGCGGTCGACAATGTTGCGCACGTCCTGCAAGCGACCGTCAGCCTGCGTGACGAGGTGCTCGAGGTACGCCTTTTCGCCCAGCACCTCCTCGTAGTGCTGTCGCAACACCTCGGCCTCGTTGACGAGGCTGCGCAGTCCATCGAGCATCTTGCCCAGGCTATGCTCGTAGCGCTGTGCGTCACCGACGAACGCGCCGAGTGCGAGCTGCGCATTCTGGTACGCCACCTGTGCACTCTCGCCCGCCCCCGCACTACCTTGCAGCGCCGCCACACCGGCCCCACTGTGCGTCCCCGTCGTCGTCGCGCCGCCTCGCTTCATGCCTGTCGACACGGCCTCGACAAGGACAGCAGTGACTATGTAACGACGCACACACGCACGCACGCGCAAGAACTCGTATATGCACTACTACACAAACGCGAACTCTCACTCACACACAGACAACAAGCGCAAGGCAACAGTGCATGCACAGCCACTCCTCTCCCTCTCCACACACACATACATACACACACACGTACATACGTACATACACACGACGACATACAAGTATGCACACACTGCGCACGATTGCATGCATATATATAAACGATGCACACGCTCATATGCTCACAGGCTCATACCGACACGATGCATCTGTGCGCGCAAACACACGCACGCACATACATACACATGTGCGTATATACATTCTTCTGCTACTCTACATGGGAGCTGCCGCGCACATGTACACACACACACGCGTGCACATACACACACAGCTGTTGTATGTGCACGTATAACAGCAGGCATACGCGTACACACACACATACACACAACACATGCTGCACAGCAGTGCGCGCATGTGTCTGCCGTATCATCCACTGCGCATCGCTACACCTCTGGCCCATTCCTCCGTTACGCGTCTGGCGTCAGTCATGTGTTCTCGTGCATACATACATACACAGACACACACACATACAAACACGTCAGCTTACACTACACCGTCGCACATGCGTCATCGACAACTATACATACACACATACACACACACACACGTCATCACGCGCGTCCACGGCGCATGTGCCCACAAGTGTGCTTGTGTGTGCACACGAGAAAGTGAGTAAATGAGCGTATTCATGTGCGTGCGTATTGCTACGTAGCACGTCAAGTCATAGCATCGTCTGCAAGTACAACCCGCTATGTGCATGCCTTCCATGCCCTTGTACTGTCAGCACGTCCACTTGCTGCGTCACACACATACACACATACATATACACACATACACATACATACACGCGTACGTACGAGCAAACATACATAAAAAGAGCACACATAATGTCATCACATCACACTGCGAGTGGGACGCTGACGAGCGCGGCGAGAGTGAGTGAGAGAGGGGCGAGGGGTGTCAGTCCGTCCTGCGTACGTTTCACACCTAAGCAACGCATAAATACAAACAATACACACACACACACACACACACACACACATACACGCACAAGAATGCACATCCTACGTACTGCTAGTTGGCACAGTTGAGAGTAACGCTGTTGTTGCTCGCCGCATCAGGCACCATGTCGTCGCTGTACATCGCCAGCAGCTGCTCGCGCTGCTCGTCGTCGTGCGCGCTCGGCGCGCTCTTGTTCATTGGCCGCAGCAGGCTCGGTAGCTGCGTGTCAATGCAGGTCTGCAGCGCCGCCACCATCTTGCGCGCGCTGTCGTGGCTCGGGAAGTCCTCGATGCTGTGCTTTTCAAAGAACTTCTCATACTCCTCGCGGGCTGGGAAGTCGTTCGGGTTGATGTTGTACTTCTTGCCAAGCGTCTCGTACACCTCGCTGATGCGCACAATTGACTTGCGCAGTGCGCGTGCCTTGCCTATCAGCAGCGGCATCTTCTCCGCCAAGGTGTCCACGACGAGGGCGTGCATCAGCACCGCGCGCGCACTACGAATGATCGCCGCCACCTTGCGGTCGCGCGCGTGTTGCGGCACCACCGTCACGAGCTCATTGAGCAAGTCGGCCCGCTCCTTGACAAACAGCGGCGTAAAACTGACGTCATTGTACGGCTTGTCCCAGAAGCTGCCAACGTACACGCGCGGCGGCTCGGTGGTGCGCACCATGCTCGACAGTGTCCAGTACAAGCCGCCATACACGCGTAGCAGCTCCTGCGAGTTGACATTGTCGGCCTTGTTGAGCACAATGCGCACGCGCGACTCGAGCCCCTTCAGGGCAAAGGTGAAGAGCATCTGCAGCTCGGCGCCGGCGTCGAGCTTGGCCGGGTCAAAGATGACAAAGATGAGGTCGCTGCGCTCGGCGAACCAGCGCGCAACCTTGGGATAGTCGTAGCCGCGGTTGCGTATGACGTGCGCGCCGTCAAGCACACCAGGCGTGTCGACAAGAGTGACGTAGCGCAGCAGCGGGTGTGGCACTTGGTAGCCCTTGAAGCGCTGGTTCATGATCGCGCCAAAGTTGTTCAAGCCGCGAAAGGGCAAGTCGCGCGAGTTCATCATCACTTCGCCGTCCATCGGCGACGGCGTCGGGCCATAGATAACGGCGGTGTACGACTCCGTCGTCGGCTGCGGACCCGTGAGCAAATACTCGCCACGCAGCAGGTAGTTGATGAACGTCGTCTTGCCAGCTGACCATGGGCCAAAGAAGGTCACCAGTGGGCGCTGCATCGCAATCTCCTGCTCAAACGTGCTCGGACGCAGGTCGTCGAACTTGTACGCCTGCTCGACAGGCTTGATGCAGCGATTGTACACGTCCTGCAACTTGTTCGTCAACGCCTCCATGCGACCAGGGTCAACGCCAAAGCTCTCGCGTGCCGTCATCAACGCCCGCTGCGTGCTATCGAGCGTCTTCTCAAACGACACATTGTCGCGCGTTTGCGAATGCATCGAGTCGAACGTGGCCATTGCTGTCGTCACGAACTATGCTGCGCGACAATGTCACAGTGTGTGTGTCTCTGTGTTTATGTGTATGTGTATATGTACGTGTTTGTAAATGTGGACTTGTGTGTGTGCTATTGCACGAGAACACTGCTATGCTATCGCATACGTTGCACACGTACACAAGCAAGAGCACGTGCAAAACACGCAAGCGAGCCACGCAAGCGATCCACGTACGCAACACAAACACCTACTCATGCACACATATACACAGTGTGGGCACATTGTTCTTGTGGCGAGCGTGCTTTGGTTGCTATACCGCGCACACATGCTACTTTGCGCATGTATGCGCGTCAGTGCGTGCACACATCGTCTGCATGAGCTGCTACGACTATTCCTTGTTAACCTCACCGTCACCGTCGTCGCAGCATGCACACTTGCCCATACTCTGCATTCTGCAACAGTAACGTTAATGATCATCGTGCAAACATGCGTGCACGCATCACAAACAGTGCGTCTGCATCACCGCACCGTGGCCAGGCAGAAACTAGCACAGCAGCTCATACTCACACCTACACACAAACGCACAAGCACATGCACGCATACACTTCATCAGTCTGTCTCTCTTTCTCTCTCTGTCCGTTACCGTCGCGCGCGCGCGATGCTGTGTATGTGCAGACATGTGTATACATACACACATTCGCACATACACAGGTACACACGCACACACGCACACACGCTTACATGCACGCATGTATCTGTGTCTATACGTGTGTCTGTGTGTGTGTCTGTGTGTGTGTGTGTGTGTGTGTGTAGCACCTTCTTCACTGACTTACTTATGCACTTTACTTACAGTAGCGTGGTCGTGTACAGCGTGCACGCATTGCTGCCACACAACACACACACACTACATGTATATACATAGTATTACACACACAGACACAGACACGCGTTGACGCAGAGTCTTGTGTGTACATATACATGTACATACATGTACATGTTTGTACACCTACGCGCCAGCGCACACTCCTGTTTACTCACAATGACGCACAGCAGCAGGGAAGATGCGGCGACGGAGCAATGTAAGATGGCAGACAGAGAGAGGGCGACTAGGGGTAAGGTCAAAGGTAAAGAAAAGTAATGAAAAACAAACACAAACGTTGTTTTGTGTGTGTGTGTGTGTCTTTGTTTGTGTGTAGTACGCGTTGCATCAAGTGTCTGCTTGTGCATGCGTATCGGCGCTCTTGTTCCTGTGCATGCGTATGCTGGTAAGTGCTGCAACAAGCCTATAAGCGTGCACAAAGTGGTGAAAAGGATCGAGTAAAGCGTTTACGTGTGTATGTGTGTATGTGTGTGTGTGTGTGTGTGTGTGTGTGTGTAGTAGTAGCGTGTAGAGCAAACGATAGACTACGATGCTACGCAGTCACACACACACACACATAAATAAACACGCACATGTACACGTACGCATATGCGTGCAAGTACAAATATGTACAATGTCTACAGCACCGCCATCGAGCGCGACAAACGCGCACACAATGGATGTGTGCGCGTACTTTCCTGTTCGTGGGCGCGGTGGGGTGCAGGTAAGAGACAACAAAACGATCAGCTTACGCGGCGGCGTGACGTGAGCCGAGGCATGGTCGCGCACACACCGACGAGGTGTGCGCGCGGGTGTGCGCGACAGTGAGCACGTTGCACACACACACTACAGCCCTGTCACCCTGCCGCCCTCCATGCCACGCAGCAGCGTGTCCATGTCGTCCTCGGTGACGCCCAGTCGCCGCGCCTCGTACACGAGGTGCTGGTAGTCCTTGCAGTTGTTCTCGTCGTACCAGCCATGGGTTTCCTTACCGCAAAACAAGCACAGATGCTCGTAGCGGCACCGGTCAATGTTGCGCTGCTCGGCATAGTTGCACCTGCCATCGGTGTTGCCGTGTATGTTGTGGTGACTGTTGTGTCGTATGCACAGCCGCATGTTGCACTTGCTCTTGACGTACAAGTAGTACGCGGCAAACACCGGGTCGTACGCGACCTTGTACTCCGTCCAGTGCGCCTTCAGATCCTCCAGGGACGTCGGGTTGCGGTGTGCGTAGCTGAGAATGATCAGGTGCCGCAGCAGCTTCGGCGCGTTGCACGACTTGAGCAGGCTGTGTACCGCGCGCTCGTTGCGCGGCGGCCACGCCGGGTTGCGGCACAGCGCCGTCTTCTTGCAGTGGTTTAGCAAAATCTCCTCGCTCGACTCGACGGCGAACTGCGTCACCTCGCGCAGGATGTTGCAGTACGCGGCGCACACCTTCACCGCACACTGCAGCATTGTCGTCTTCGGCCTTGTTGTTGTCGTCGTCGACTTTGCCAGCGTTGCGGCAGCGCCGCCGTCATCGTGGCCCTTGCACTTGTCCTTGTCTTTGTCTTCTTCTTGTTGTTTGCGTTGCTTGCGACGATGCGTGCGTTGACTAGCTGCCTTGTCCGTCGCGTTGGCCACTGCGGTGCACGGCACAGGCAGCTGCCACACCTTCACATAGTCGGACGCGCTCCGAGGCGCCTTGTCGGCGAGCTGTTGCCTCGGCTTGTCCTGGTACGACGGCGGCAGTGGTGGCGAGGGTGGCGGTGGCAGTGGACGCTGCTTGACCGCCTCGGTGTACGGGGGTGGCGAGGTGCCGTGCGGCACTGGCGCACACGCCGAGGTGTCTGTCGCACGCAATGGCGCCGACCCTTGCGACACGAATGCGGTGCTCTGCTGCTTCTGCTTCTGCTTTTGCTTTTGCGGCTGCTTCTGCTGCTGCTTCTGCTGCTGTTGCTGCTTCTGCTTACTGTTATTATTCTTGCCCTTGCCCTTGCCCTTGCCGTCGTTGCTGTTGTTGTTACCATCGTCGTCCGTGTCGTCCAGCATCTGCAAGAACTCGAGTGCAGCGGGCAACGTCGCCGCGTGTGACGCGTGACGCGTACGCGGCGGCGTCGTCGTCGCGGCAGCAGCCGACGCACACATCGACGCCACAACACCCGCCACCGCAACAGCATCGTTGTGCTGCGCAAGGCGGCCAACAACGTCGGCGACGTGCGCATCGTCACCGTCACCGTCGTCGTCATCGTCATTGTCGTTGCCGCTGCAGCACGGCAAAGGTGCCTGTGGCTGTGCACGTGACTGGGCGGCTGTCGCCTGCGTGTACACCGCTGCGTCGTAGTTGCCCGTGTCATTGCCACTGTACGCATTGTCGTCCATGTCAAAGTGCAGATTGTTCCACAGATGCATCATGTCGCTGCTGTTGGCGTCGGCCGTGTGCGACGTCGATGCTACCGCTGTCGTCGTCGTCGCACACGCCACCTCGTCATGGACCGCGCCGTGCACCGCAAGCTGTGTGCCATCGTGTGTGCTGCGCGTTGATGTTGCTGTCGGCGGTGGCAAGAGCGACGTGGCGGTGGCCGCCGGGCACTTGGCGTGCTGGTGCGACGGTGTCGCTGTTGCTGCGGTAGAGGTGCTGCGGCTGCGGCTGCTCGAGCCATTCGAGTCGCCTGCACATGACGTACCACCACACACATCGCCTTGCTTGTCGACCTTGCTGTTACTCTTGCCGTCATTGTCGCTGTTGTTGTTGTTGTTGTTTTTGCTCGTGTTTGTATTGTTCATCTGCTGCTGAGCCAGCAGCTCCCGCATGAGGGCCAACTGCTGCTCGTACACCTGCTGCCTGCGCAGCATGAGCTGCGTCTGCGCGGCGAGTGCGGACATGATGGCTGTCATGTTCGCCTCAGCAGATGGCCTCGCCGCCGCCGCCGCCTGCGACATGGCAGCAAGCAGGTCGGGTGACGAGAACGGCAGGGGTGGCATGGCGGCGCCGACGCCCTCGGCCCGTGCGCCAGGCACCCCAACACCATACGGCGGCATCACGCCGGACAGCATCGCGTGGCCACTCACGTAGCCATTCACGCCACCGAAGCTGCCGCCGCCACCGGCAGCAGGCATCGGCGGTGGTGGCGGCGGCAGCGGCGGCGGCGCGTGGGCGTACATGGCGGGGTGTAGTGTGCCAGAAGGAAACATGGGCGGCGGCGGCGGTGGCAGGTACTGCAGCGGCGGCTGTGCGAAGCCGTGGTGGTGAGCAGGCAGCTGCATCATCGATGGCGGCATCGTGTGCATGGGTGCTGGCATGCCACCCATCATCGACAGCGCATACGGCGGCGCCGTCGCTGCGGCAAAGGGCAGCGCAACAGCAGCGCCCGTGGGCGTCGCCTGCGCTGGCACAGGAGTGGCCACAAAGGCGGTCGTCTTGGCGCCGCCATGTGCTGCCGCTGCTGCTGGTGTTGTCATGTCGCGCTTCTGCAGCGGCAGCAGCTGCTGCTGCTGTCCGTTATGCCGTGCCTGCTTGCTGTCTACAGGCATTGCGGGCGTGCGTTCCACGCCGTCCTTCGTCGTCTGCTCAGGCGTCGCGGTCTGCTGCGTGGCCGCAGCGAGGGCGCCGAGTATGCTGCACATATTCGTCACCTCGCTCGCCTTTGCGCCGTCGTGTGCGGCTTGGCCCTGGTGTCGCTGCATCACCGCCGCATACACATCGGCACTGCGCGTGCTGCGCGCATTGCGTGCGTTGCCTTCTGCCGCTACCGCCGCCAAGAGCGCGTCATTGTTCTTGCGCAAGAGCTGCTGCAGATACTGTAGCTGCTGTGCTGTCAGCTGCTGCTGCTGCTGCTGCTGCTGCTGTTCTTGTTGCTGATCGACGGCGCTGGCAAGTCCGTCATCGCTGCTTTGCTCCGCGAGCATCGCGTCGTTCTTGTCGCCGTCCGGACGTTTGCTTGTGTGCGCCTGCGTGCAATTGTGTGTGTCGTCGTTATTTGCACACCGAGGTGGCATCGCACTTTACTGCTGTTACAATTGCTACGAGGCGTATACGCATATATATATACTTACAAACACACACGCACAAACTGGCCGGCACGTCACAGCACCGACACGTTTTGTTATCACTTGCTACTATACTATTTGTGTGTGTATGCCAAAGAATAACTGAAGCAATGCACGACGACAATGCCACCGTCACCTACAGAGCTACGGCGTGCACACGACAACAAAAAACAAAGAGGTGCAAAGACAGGCGACAGGCAGTGTCACGCACGCATTGGTGTGCTTGTGTGTGTATGTGCGTGAGGTGTAGTGACAGCAATGTGCCGTTAGCGACGCATGATGTCACAATGCTACATGTACACGCTCACAGCGGCGCGTGCGCCCGTGTGTCAGTACGCGTGTGTGTATGTGTATGTGTTTGTGTATGCACATGTTGTGCGTCGCACGACAACAACACAAAAGAAACAAAAGCAACGCACACACACACAAGTGTGTCTCGATCACACACACATACGTGTTGACGCTACAACTACAATGCAGCTTGTTGCTACATACAACATTGTCACACACACACACGCACACGTACACAGAGTACGTATTGTTGTGTGCACAAGTATACACAGACACACGCTACTGCGCACATGGGGCGACGCACGGCTTGCTGACGCTGTGCTCACGCGCAAGTGCATCTGTATACACACGTGTGTGTGTGTGTGTGTGTGTGTGTGTGTGTGCATGTATGTATATGTTAGTGCATCTCCGTATACAGACCACACAAGGTACATACATACATGTATGCGTACGCAAAAGTTGCAAAACACACGAGGTGCCGCAGGCACACTGCATCTTACACCGCACATCGTCTCCTACTCCTACACACAGAGACGCACAGCGCCTCGTCGGCGTCGCACGCACTGCTTACCGCACATTGCCGTCGTATCGCCTATGCAACACACACACACACACACATACAGGAAGTGTGACGCTTGCATGTGTGTGTGTACCCATGTACGCGCGCGCACACGCACACACGTCACGCCGCTCGCCGTTGCACACATTGCCTACGTCTTGCCCTTGTCGTTTCTTTGTATGTGTGTACGTGTGTGTGTGTGTACGTGTGTATGTGTTCTGTTTATCTACATATACAAAATGCACTCGTCATGTATAGTGTTGTGTGTGTGTGTGTGCGCACATGCACACTACTTCTTCTCCGTCACCGGATTCTTCTTGATCTGGCCAAACGCCACGCCGCGTGCGCGCGAGGCAAACTGCAGCGAGCTCGTCGTCTCGCTGACATTGTAGCTGGCCGGACTGACGCAGACAAACATGAGCACCTTCGCCTGCCCCGCCATCGAGTCCTGCAGCAAGAACGTCAGCGTCGAGTTGCGGAACGGAATGTGCTTGCTGCCCTGCGCCAGCCCCGCAATGACGTCACCGAGCGCAGACAGCGACTTGTTGATCGACACCGCCTCCTTCAGCGTCTGTCCCTCGGCGCCGCTCTTGTCCAGTCGCTCGCTGCCGGCAAGGTCGACGAGCGAGAGCTTGCCGTAGCTCTGCATGCCCGTCTGCTTGTTCGTCGTGCGCACAATAATGTACAAGATCATGTGCGAGCGCGACGAGTGCTCGTTCATGTTCGTCGCCCCCTCGCTGCGGTTGCGGCCTGCCACTTCCATGATGCGGTGTATCTCGTGCGCCGACGCGACTGGCTGCTCGGTGAGGTTGGTCACATAGGTGCCATAGGGGCCGCCCTGCTTGACCTCGTACGTGCGTGACGCCGCCGTTTGCTTGCTCACGAGCAAGTCGCTGATCTGCTCGCAGTAAATCTCCAGCACCGCCACCGACACCGTCGACGTCTCCGTCTCCTTGCGCTCGTCAATGATGGAGAAGAGGCGCTCGAGGGCGCGCGTGTTGATGCCCTTGGCGTCACCCTCGGCGCCGCTCATCGTAAACGTCTTGCCACTGCCCGTCTGGCCATAGGCAAAGATGCACACGTTGAAGCCATCGACGACGCTGTCGATCAGCGGCGACGTGTCCTCGAACACCTTCGACTGCGGCGCGTCGGGTGGGTAGACCTCGTCAAACTCGAACAGCTTCGGCCGCCCCGCCGCGTCGACAAACTTGAGCTCGTCCGTTGACGGGTAGCTCATAACGTCGACGTGATTGCCCTGCAGCTCCTTCGGCAGCATTGGCCGCACACGGCAGTACACACGAATGTTGCCCTTCAGCTCTTGTATCGTGTTGTAGTACTGCTTGCGCAGCTTCATCTCACGCTTATACAGCTCCTGCGTCCACTGCAGCGCACGCTGCTCCGACTGCCGCTCCATCTGCCCCGCTTGTACAATGGCAGCCATGGTCGTCATCAGCTGCGCCGCGTACGACTGCGCCTCCTTGACAATCTGGCTGCAGTACTGCTCACGCACTTGCCGCAGCTGCTGCCGCACGTGCTGCGTCGCACTTCGCATGCGCTCCGCCTGCGCCTGTGACAGCGCCGGGGCCTGCTTCTGCTTCGCCGCGGCTGCCGCCGCAGCTGCCGCCGCAGCGGCGGCTGCCGTTGACGAGGCGACACCCGACTGTAGCTGCTCGACCTTCGTCTCGTACTCGTTCAGTCGCTCAAACGCCTCCTTGTTCTTCGCCTTTGCCTCCTTGTATTTGTTCTGCAAGTTCTCGTGCTTGCGCCGCAGCTCCTCGAGCTGCTGCTGCAGCTGCGTCGTCTCCATGCGCTCATTGTTGACCAGCTCCTGCGTCTGCCGCTGCGCCTGCAGCACGAGCTCCTCGGCATTCGCCGTGTGTCCTGCCGTGCCGCGGCGAATGTGTGTCTGCTGCAGGTCGTCGTCACTGTCGGGCGCGGCAAAGTCGTCATCGGCGAGGGCGCGCTCCTTTGCTTGTAGGCCTTCACCCATGTCTACACCGGTGAGGGCCTCGTACAAGTCGAGCGCCTCGGCCAGGCGCGCAATGAGCATCGTCAGCTGGTCCGAGATGTGCTCGTGCTGACCCGACTCGAGCATGCGCATGCACACAAGCTTGTCCTCCTTGCAGCTCTCCGCGACGCTCGTGTCCTCGAGCAGCTGCGGGTGCTCGAGCGCGTACTCGAGCGAGTCGAGGTCGCTCTGACACTGCAGCAGCACCGTGTCCTCGGTCGTCAGCGCCTCATTCGGGTTGACGTCACCGAGCTCGTCAATGGTGCGCATGTGCGGCGCCCGCGTCGAGCGCTGCTGGCCGTGTGCACGTCGCTGCGTGCTTTGCTGCGCCTGCGGCGACGGTGGTGGCCGCAGGCTGCTGCTGCCGCTGCTCATGCTGCCACCACTTTGCCCGCTTGCGAGCTGCGACGAGCCATAGCTCGAGCGCGACTTGTCTAGCTGCTTGACGAGCGCCTCGTAGGGCGCCCCGAGCGTCTTGCTCTCGTGCATGCGCTGCACCAGCCGCTTCATGCCCACCGTCCCGTAGCGCCGCTGCCACGTAATCGCGAGCAACAAGATGCGGTCGCGCACTTGCGGCGCGGCCGACGCCTTGGCCACCTTGAAGAAGCGGTCCGTCCACTTGTCCGTCGACAGCTGCGCGATGAGCTGCGGGTTGCTGTTCATCACGCACTCGTCCATCAGGTCAAGCACACGCAGCTGCATGTCGGGTGTGCCCAGCTTCAGGTTCTCCTTGAACGCGTCGAGCACAAGGTCACTGTTGCCGGTGCGAATCTGCTCGACAAGCTTCGCAAGCACGTCGTAACTGACCTGCGGGCTCGTCGAGCGCACCTCGCTCGAGACGAGCTCGGCAATGTGCATGCGCAGCGCCATCAGCGCCGTGTTGGGTGGCGACGGCGCAAACATGGCGAGTGCACAACGCGAGCAAACAAACACACACACAAACACTCGTGCACTTCTCTACACGTATATATGTGTATGTATATATGTGTATGTATGTGTATATGTGTATGTGTATGTCACACACAAGGCCACGCAAGGCAAGCGACTACAAGGCGCCATATGTACATGTTGCACAGTCAGTCGGCAGCACGGTTGGTGCAGTGGCGCAACACAGCGTCGTCAATGACGCGAATGAGTATACATACATGCATGCATGTCGACACATACGCACACGCACATGTCTCTATACAATCGTACAACTCGGGTGCATGTTTGCGCGTACACACACGCACAAGCACACACACACACACAAGCACAGCGTCGTCGAGTCACGCGCGACGCACGCCTCGCTACGCGGCACGCTCATACGGCCCTGTGCCGTCATACTTGCGTGGGTTGTTGACGCAGCCAGGCGCCGCAGCCAGGTGCCTGCGCCACCCCTCCATGCCGCTGCGAAAGCGCGCGTGGCACAGCGGGCATACGCTGTGCGTCGTCACCGCCTTGATGCACGTCTGCGCCGCCACATGCGACTTGTAGTCCTCGGCCTGCACCGCCTCGTGACACCGCGGGCACTCGCGCACGAGCGCACGGCCCTCGCACTCGCTAATGAGGTGCTGCTGCAGCATGCTAATCTCCGTCACCTGGTCACACAACGGGCACGGGCACAACATCGGACACGCGCGCACATAGTGCACATCGAGGCTGGCCTCGGTGAAGTGCGCATTGTACTCGTTGCAGAACTGGCACGTGTGCAGCGCCCGCTCAGCGCTGTCGTCGGTGTCGTCGTCGTCGTCGCCGTCGTGACGAGCCTTGTCGTCGCGCGCGGCGGTGATGACGCCCTCACTCGTCTTCTCGCGCCGGCCGTTGCCTTCCTGCGGCGTTGTCGTGTGCGGTGAGGGCAGTCGCACATCGTGCACCGACATGGACACCGCCACCATGTCTGCCCTGCCGTCTTCGACGTCGTTGCCCACCTCACCACCACCACCACCACCACCGCCATCATCATCGTCATCGTCGTTGTTGTTGTTGCGGTGCTGCTGCTGCTGCTGCTGCTGCGCTGCGGTCTTTTGCATCTGCTGCTGCACCATCGCCCGCTGCGCCGGCTTCAGCTGCTCTAGAAACGCGTTGCACACGCCTCGTGGCAGGCGCATGGCGGTACGCGCAAACAGCAGCGCGGCGGCGGCGCGCACGTCGGCGTTGGCGTGTTGCAGGCACGGCTGCACGAGGCCGTCGAGCAGTTGCGATTGCAGCGCGTCATCGTCGCGCACGCGCGCGCCGCCGCTGTCGACAAGTCGCGTCGCCACGCCCAGTCGCGTAAGAAGAGCACGCGTCGGCAGCGTTGTCGTGCCGCCGCTGCCGCCGCCACTCGCACTACCCACACGCGCCTGCACGGCCGCCAACACATCGCTCGCGAGCGCCTGCACCACCACCGCCGCGCCCAGTGGCGCGTCAGCGAGGACGAGGACAACGGCGACGACGGCGTCACGTACGCGATGATTCGCATCGCCGAGGCGCGCCACCAGCTCGGGCAGCAGCCGTGTCAGTGACGCACTCAGCTGCGACGGCGCCGGCGCGCCGGCGACGCTGCCGCGCAACAGCTGCAGCACCGCCGCACACGACGCAAACACAACCCCCGCCACCGCGTCACCGACGCCGTTGCCCTTCATCGCCACATACGCCAGCAGCTCATCGGCCACCGTCGTCGCGGTGACGGCGGTGTTGCTGCACAGCGCCGCGAAGCCTGCCGGCGACACGGCCGCACGCAACACCGCCTCGCGCAGCGCACCGCGGCGGCTGAACAGACACGCCGTGCCATAGCGGCCAAAGACGCGCACGAAGCGAGCCAGCTCCGTCGTCATGCGTGCCTCGGGCAATGACACGGGCGACGTTGCCATGTTCGTCTGCTGCTGCTGCTGCTGTTGTTGTTGTTCGCCCGTCATGTCCGCGAGCACGCGACGAAACGCCACCTCCCACGCCAGCCCGTCGCTCGCGAGCGGCATCGCAGGTGCTGCTACTGCTGCTGCTGCTGCTGACGATGACGGTGTTGGTGTCACGGTGTCGTGGCGCCGCACCGCTGCAGACGGCGCAGCAGCCGCGACGGTAGGCGTGGCATGGCTGCCATGCGCCTCTGCGCTGCCACCTGCGACGCCCACGGGCACCTCGTCGTGTGCGTTGCCTCGTCTGCTGCCGACAACGACGCCGCGCCGACCACCATCGTCACCGCCCTCGCCAGCACAACTGTGCTCGTGTGCGGCAACCACAAGCGCCGACGGCGGCAACGACGTCGTTGCCGCCGATGACGACGTGGCTGGGTGCGTGTGTTGTGCGCACAACAGCGCAGGTGGCTGATAGCCGAGCCGCAGCAGCTCATCCATAGACAGCTTTAGCTCCTTCGCGCGTCGGTAGTCCTCCGCGGCGACGGCGGCCGCCTTCGCCGCCTCGAGCTCGCGCAGTCGCGTGACGGCGCCCTCGAGCTGCGACAGCTGCGTCTTGATGGCGTCGGCCAGGTCATAGTCCTCGTCCACCACCGCGCGTTGCTTCATCGCACGCAGCTCGCCGAGGCGCCGCGACAGCGCCGCACTCGCGAGCGACGACGTGGACGCCGAGGACAGGCGCAGCGCATTCGCCACGACGGCGCGGCCACCGCCACCACCGCCACTACTGCTGCTTCTGTTGTTGTCGTCGTTGCCGTCCTTGTCGTTGCTCGTGTGGTTGCCGTCGTCGTCGTTCCTTTTCTTCGCCTCGCGCGGTGGTGTTGCTGCTGCTGCTGCAGCGTGTCGACTGCCACTGTTGCTGCCTCCACCGCCGCCACGATCATCACCATTATCACTGTTGTTGTTGTTGTTGTCGACTCCGTCGCCGTCGACAACCGACGCCGCACGCGCCACCGTCAGCGGTCGCATCTCCTCGAGCGGCACGTCGGCAAACTCACCGACGCGAACGGCAAGAGTGCAGCCGAGCCACGCATTCAGCGGCCGCAAGACGGTGCCGTGGGCGGTGAGGGCGACGACGCCGACCTGGCCAAACACATTGTACGGGTTGCTGTGCGGGCGGCGCAGCAGCAGCTTCAGATAGACGCAGCGTCGCTGTACATTGATCGTCTTCAGCTCACGCGCGCGGTAGTGACTTTGCTCATTGGTCGCGAAGCGAACGTGACCGAGGCGGCTGTAGAATGCCGCCTCGCATGACCCACACACGCCACTCGCCAGCTCGGCGCTGCGTGCGTCGGCGACGCAGACGTCGACGCAGGACGCAATTTTGCTCTCGTGCACGAGCAGGCGCAGATAGTCAACGTACACCTGACCGTCAAAGCGAAAGATGAGCGTCTGCGGGTAGCTGCACAGCTTGCTCGACTGCCAGCCGGCGGAGTGGCGTGCATGCATGCGCAGCACATCGGCGCGGTGCGACTCGTCCTCGGAGCTGACACTGCACAGCGTCATGCACAGCCGCGGACCATACTTGACGTCACACGCATCCATCGCCGTACACACACACACACACACACACACACACACACACACACACACAGACGCTGTGCTTACACCTTTATGCGACACAAATGTGTACACACACACGTACACGCACGTCGTCGTGGCACGCAACAAGCAACGCGACAACATGTCACACAGTAACGCATGCATGCATGCATGTACGCGTCTACGTGTATGTGTGTGTGTGTGTGCGTATTACAACATGCCCTGTGCAAGTGCACTTACACTGCCTTACATTTATGTGCACCCTTGTGCTTACATGCACAACGCACGATGCGCCTGTGCATGTTAGTCGTCCTCGTCATCGTCGTCGTCACTGTCGTCCTCGTCATCGTCATCGTCTACGTCATAGTCATCGTCCTCCTCGTCGTCGTCGTCGTCGTCGTCGCCGTCCTCGTCTTCGTCATCGTCCTCCTCGTCGTCGTCGTCGTCGTCGCCGTCATCCTCGTCCTTGTCAGGCGTGGCATCGTCCGCCGCATCATGCTGCTCGTCGCCGTCGTCATCTTGCTTACCCACTTCGTCCTCGTCCTCGTCGTCGAGGCTGTACTGTGGGAACGCAAGGCCGTCAGGGCTCATCGCGACAACGTCATTGGGCAGCAGCGGCAGCACGCTCTTCAGCGTTGCCGACAACGACTGTATGAGTTGCTGCAAGTGCGCAGCAGCTGCAGTGCCATCGTCGTCGACGCCTTCCTCGGCGTCTGTGCGCGCTGCCGCGTCACGTGGCGGACGTCTGCCACTGCACAGCGCAACGTCAAACAAGCGCGATGCGGCTGCCACCTTGTCTGGTGTGAGCGCCACGTCGCCCGCTGCCCGCATGACAGCCCACGGCACATTGCCACCACGACACAGCTCACGCACAAACGTGCGCGCACCGAGGCGCAGCACATTGCGTGCGTCGGGCTTTTGTATGAGCGCCTGACGCCGTCGCTGCGCGCTCGTCGCGGCTGATGTGGCGGGTGCAATGCGCACGAGCTTGCTGGGCGTCGCGTTGCTGTACGTCGCGTCCAGCAGTGTCGCCTGACTGCGCTGCTGCGCCGAGGTGAAGCCGACGTGTGCGGTGAGGCTGCTGCTCGTGACGCGGCCCATGGTACCCGCACCGCTCACAAACAGCGGCGACACGCGCAGGCCCTTCTCACGGCGCACCGTCGTGCCCACACCACGCAGAAACTGACGCGCCGCATGCAGCACCGCGCTCGTGGCCGCACTGTGCTGCTGCTGCTGCTGCTGGTGGTGTGCACCGGCGGGCACGGGCTGGCAAAACGCCTGCGCGAGTGCCACCTTGTCCGCGATGCTGGCGTACAGCACGCACGCCGGCGTCTCTGGGTCGATGAGCTTCTCAACGTACGCGGGTGAGCGCAGCAGCACGTCACAGCCTTGTGCATGTGCGAGCTGTCGGCGCAGCACCGCACACTCGGGCAGCTGCACGAGCGTGATCGCCTTGGCGTTGGGAAAGGCCAGCTTGACCGCCACGGCCGCGTCGGCTGCGTCTGCGGTGGTCGCTGTTGCGGTACCCGTGCGACGCAGTTGCAGTTGCGCGGCGCGCAGGGGCACCATGCTGACGCGTGACTCATTCGCCTCGCTCGCGAGCGTGCGGCACAGGCTGCGGCGACCCGTATTGGGCAAACCGAGCACGATGGCGCACACCTTGCCGTCCATGTTTGTCGCTGTCGTTGATGCGGTGGCGGCGGCGGTGCTTGTCGCGCGCGCCGCGTCAGACGAGCATGCTTGCCACTGGTGCAGTATGCGACACAGCCGCTCGCTCGTGACGTGGTGGTGCACCGAGTGGGCCGCGACAGCGGCGACGAGGTGGCTGCCGAGACCGTGTGGCGCGTAGCGCGTGTGCAGCGCGTGCGCGAGCAACGACACCTGTGTCACGAGCGCCGGTGCCGACACCAAGTCGCACTTTGTCAGCACAAACAGCAGCAGCGATGTGTGGGCACCCGTGTACTGCGCCGCCTGCTCGATAATGGCGTCGAGCAGCGTCAGCGGCAGGCACTGCACCGCAAAGCGCGCGTCGAGTGTAATGATAAAGGCGCTGGCAGGCAGCTGCATGGCGACTGCAGCAGTAGCAGACGCGTCACTGCCGCTTGCGCGTGCTGCGTCGTCTGCGCCGCTGTCGCGCAGTGGGAAGACGAGCTCGTGCAGGGCGCGTGTGAACTGCAGCGCAAAGTTGTTCGAGTCGCGCACGGGAATGTACAAGAGCGCACGCGCCGCCTTGGCCGTCGCTGCCTTCGTCGTCGTGTGCGTCGCCTCGGCGTCTGCGTCGTTGCCGCGGCTGCGACGTGCTGCCGCGTGCGTGACGCGTGCGTGCTCGCGCGCCGCAAGGACGCGGTCGAGTATGTGCTCCTTGTCTGCGTTCGCATTCGACACCCGCAGCGCCGCACGCGCCAGCTCACGCGACTTCTTGCTGCGTGGCGGCGCCCTGCCCGACTTGCGCAGCGCCTTGGCGGCCTTACGCAGATCGCGCTTGTGTTCGCGCTTCTTGCGCTCCACCTTGTGCCGGTGCCGCGACGACACACGCTTCGACCGCGCCGCATGCAGCTTGACCATGGCGCACAAGCGCTCGCTGTTTGCGTACACAAGTGACTAGCACAAACAAGCAGACACAACATGCATGACACACACACACACACACATACATGCACGCAGTGTATGTTGCATGTACACCAACATGCACAAACAAGACACAAAGTGACGATAGACGATAATATGTGTGGTGACGGCGGTGTGCTACACACGCGCCGCCTCCTTGCCAGTGTTGCTGCTCTTGCTTGCTCCTGCCGCTGCTGCTGTTGTTGTTGCCTCCTCCATGCGTAGGACGCGGCCGTCAATGTCGAGCACGCGTCGTGGTGTGCCATCGGCAAATATGAGCGTCGGTACCGCAAAGCGGAAGTTGCGCAGGTCGACTGCGGCGAGGCGCGCCTGTAGCGCCGGCACGCCCTGTTGCACGAGCGCGTGCAGCTCGCCACCACTTCCGTCACAGCTGCAGTCTGCACGCAGTGCGTCGCACAGCTGTGACGCGAGGGCGACGTCCATGATGCGGCCCAGGCCGCGGTACAGCTGCACCATGCGCGGCGCCGCGTAGCGCTCGTGAACAATGTCGCCATACGTGACATTCTCGCAGCGATTGATGCGCTGCTCCCACTTGTACACCTCGCTCTCGAAGAAGCTGTGCTTGGCGTCAATCGTGCCGCTCTGCACCCAGCGCTTCATGCGCATGCAGCGCTCGTCCCACTTGTGGCGTCGGTCATAGTCGAACGCGACGTCGTACCACGGCAGTCGCCGCGTCGCCGGCACGTCAGGGTCAAAGGCGCTGTAGAAGTCGCACCATGTGCGCGCCATGGCATTGTGCTCCTTGCTGCCGCGTATGCGCGCAAACGTGTCGCTCGTGTACACGGCATAGTGCACCGTGTCGTCAAGCCACTCCGCCAGCCGCCGCTCCGCCTCGCTGCCGAGCGGGACGCGGGCCCAGTTGTACTCGTATGGCGCGCAGAGGTAGCGGAAGCGAAAGTAGAACGCGTCGGTCGACCACAGCGCCGGGTTCGGCATCTCGCGCATCACCTGCTTCGCCGCCGCCTCAACTTCGTCGCACCGCGACGAGTACATCTCGTCGTCCATGAACGCGAGGCGGCGCTCGGCGTCGATGCGGTTCGACTCGGCGCGGTCCTCGCGGACGAGCAGCTGGAAGACTTGGTCGCGGTTGTGGGTGTACACGTCCTGTATCGACATCTCCATCACCATCTTCATGTCCTGCACCAAGCGCCGATAGCCGCGTCTGTTCTTGCTCAGGTAGTGTCGCGGCTGCTCGTACATCTCGTCGAACAGCGGCCGCACCGTGCGCTGTGCACTGCGCCTGTCGGGGTCGACGTTGATCATGTACCAGCCCTCGTAGTCGAGGTTCTTCTCGAAGTAGTTGGTGCCGTCGGCGACCAAGTGCTCAAAGTAGCCGTGCGCCGACGTCCACCCGCGCGGAATGCGGCCGGCCAGCTTGGCAAACTCGCGCTCGCTCTTGACGCCCATCTCGGACCAGTGGCCGCCCTCGTACGGCCCCTCGCGCTCCTGCCGCACACCGGCGGCAAAGTCGCGCTCGCTGTTGCGCCGCCCCTCCTCCTGCGTGTACTGCTCCGTCAGCAAGTCCTGGCTGTCATAGTCGAAGAACTTGTTGACGGCGGCGCGTGAGCGGCGAAAGAGGATGCACTCGTGGTACTCAATCCAGCCATTGTAGATGAGGTGGCGCACCGCCTCGGGGTCGCGCACGTACTGGTTTTGCATGAAGCGGCCACGCACCTTGCGCTGCATCTCCGCAAGCGACGCGTTGAGCCAGTAAAAGTGCTTGACGAGTGGCAGGCCACGCACGCAGGCGCGGTAGAGCGCGTGCGAGGCCTCCTTCAGCTCCCAGTACATCGGCGTGCCAGCCTGCATCGTCGTCGCACCTTCGACCTTGCCGGTGACGTTGGTGTAGTCGAAGTCGGGGTGGTGGTCCTTGAAGGCGGGGTGGAAGTTGATGTCGCGCGCGTCGACGGTGTTCTTCGGCAGCTCGCGATGGTAGTCGTGGTAGCGCATCGCACCGGGGCCGCCGCTGAAGGCTGGCGCGCGCTCAAAGTCGCCGCGCGAGGTGGTGTGCTCTGGCTGCCGCACATTGTCACTGCGATCACGCGGCGCATGCTGTGTCGCCGTCGCCGCCGCTGCTGCCCCGTCGCTGCTCTCGAAGTACGCAGGCGTGGGCGGTGTGCCGTAGACCCCAGGCGCATTGTCCGGCCCGCTCGCACCACCGCGCACCGGCCCGCGGTAGTCGCGCTCCGCCGGCAGCCGCATGTCATTGGGCGCCCCGCGTGCGTCCGTCGCGTAGTTGTACATGCCCACACCCTCCTCTGTTGTTGTTGACTCCTGCTTGTTGTTGTTGTTACTGCATGCGCGCAACTGCGCAGCACCTGCCGCTGCTGCTGTGCGTGCATACGCCCCCGTTGCTGCACTTCGACACAGTCGCATGACGACTACACAAAACAAACACACAAACACACACTACAAGCGCCCAACACAAACACACACACAACAAACATGGCAAGCATAGAGCATACAGTGAGTGCAGAGCTGCACAGTGCAGAGGTGCACGTGACGCTTGTCATGTGCATGCGCGCCCACGCAACAGGCGACGGCGCCACATCGTGCCTATGGTCGCTCGCGTGGCGTGCCGCGGACGACAAGGATGCGCAGCAGCGTCACTACAGCGGCGAGGTGCTGAGCGATGTGTGTCTGCGCGCCCTGCGCACACGGCTCGCGGCAGAAACGACAACGCACACAGGCGACACGACGCTCGCGCGCGCCACGCTCGAGATGCTTGACGAGCACGTGCTGCCGTACGGCACGCGCTGCTGCTGCGCAGTCCCGCATTCGTGCGACGCCGCCTTTGCACGCACCACTACGCACCTCGACGACGCATGCACGCTGCAGCAGCAGCACGACGACGCGTGCGTGCTGACCTTGTGCGACGAGGCACAACACGTGCGCGTGTCGCTCGCGCTGAAGCGCGACGGCCACGACGATGGCGCGCGCTGGCGTGCGCACGGCAGCGTTGCGTGCGGCGCGGTGGCGTGCGAGGACGTGTGCGGCGACGTGCTGCTCTTCTGCACGACGTGCAGTAACATCGATGATGGCGCACCGACGACTCGCGTGCTGCTTGCTGACGACGAGGGCGTGCAGCACGACATCGCCTACAGCTGGCCGAGTGGCGCGCCTGCACGCGGCGACAACGACGACGCGACACTGCGCGCCACACGGACGTGTCGCGGCGACACGACGCCGTGCACAGTGCACATGGACGAGGTGTGGACAAGCATGCGCACGCTGTCGACGTACGCGACAGCCGTCACGTGCACCACGCGCACACGCAGCGACGGCAAGAGCGTGTGCAACAACAACGACGATGACGACGGCAGCGATGTGTGCACGTATGTGTTGCGCGCCTTGCCCGCGTCGCGTGCGCGCGAGTGCGCTTCGCTGCTCGCACACGGCCTCGTTGAGTGCCTCGTGCTCGTCGAGGGCGACGTCGCGGTGGGCGATGGCGGTGCGGCTGTGGCGCGACGGCAGCGCGTGCGCGGCTGCATGATGCATCACGACTACGCGGCGGCGACGATGACGGCTACGCTGCAGCGCGTCGCTGCGCGCGTGCATGCGGCGCTGCGCGACGCATGCCCCGACACGATCGACGCACCATGGCTGCGCGACGTGCTGCTGCGCCACGATGACGACGACAGCGACGTCATGTGCGAGGCGGCGTGGCAGTGCGACGCGCTGGTGCCGCTCATGCGCCACGCGCTGATGCAGCCCCTGCGCACACTCGTCGAGCGCGGCGGCAGTGGCTGGCGCAGCGGGCTGTTGCACACGTGCTGCCATGCCGTGTGCCACGACGACGACAGCGCCTTGCCGATGCGCGTCGATTGCACGCCGCTCATGGTGTTTGTCGAGCTGCTGCAGGTCGGCTCCCTCATCGTCGACGACGTCGAGGACGCGGCGACGCAGCGACGCGGCGGGGCATGCGTGCACGCGCTCTACGGCATGCCACTCGCCGTCAACGCCGGCACCTTTGCGTACTTTGCCGCGCCGCGGCTGGCGCGCCTGCGCGCGACGCTGCCGCGCGACGTCGTCGCACGCGTGCTGGCCATCAACGGCGACCTGCTGCGCATTGGACACCTTGGCCAGGGCATCGACATTGACGGCCTGCACACGCTCGTGCCCGCCGTCGTCGCACGCAGTGGTGACGACGACGACGATGCGAGCGTGCACACACTTCGTGCGGCGCTGCGTTGTGTGTTTGCGTACAAGACGGGCAGCCTGTGCGCCGCCGTCTGTCGCATGGCGTGTGCGATGCATGACGGCATTGCGACTGACGGTGCGGCGTCGCGGACACGTGCCA
The DNA here is from genome assembly GCA_023091115.2 of Trypanosomatidae sp. Fi-14. Classification (NCBI taxonomy): domain Eukaryota; phylum Euglenozoa; class Kinetoplastea; order Trypanosomatida; family Trypanosomatidae; species Trypanosomatidae sp. Fi-14. The sequence goes on along the minus strand of JAKVQF020000932.1, from coordinate 29,757 downwards.
TGGCGACGTTCGGGACGGCGCTCGGTGTGGCGTACCAGATCGCCAATGACGCAGGGGCAGTGCGCAGCGCCGCGCATGCGCCGGCGGCGCTCGCGAGCGATGTGGCCACTGGCAAGGTCACGGCGCCCATGGTCGAGGCGCTGGCGCGGCTGCGCCGGGACGACCGCGAGGCGCTGTGGCGCCTCATGCAGGCACGCGACACCACGCCAGACGCGCTACAGCGCCTCGTGCGGCTGCTCGAGCGCGCCGACGCGACAGCGTGCTGCGTGCGCGACGCGCGGGCGGTGGTCAACGACGCGTGGCGCAGCCTCGCACCGCTGCTGCGCAACACCCGTGCAAAACTGCTGCTGCGCAGCCTTACACTTGCTATTGTCTCATAGTATTATTACCCAACATCGTCTTGCAAAGTGCGCGTCACGCAAATTGCGCGTCACACAATCTCACACACACACACACACACACACACACACACACACACACACACACACGTCAAGCGTCGTTTAATGTATGCCCTTGTGTGCACCTTGCGTCGTATTGCCTTTGCTATGCTGTTTGCGCCTTTTGCCCTAGTTGCTCACGACACCGCGCTACATACACACACTTTCGCACGCCAACTGCGACCACTACATACACACACTTGCCCGCGCACGCACACCTCGTCGCCATGTCTGCCGCACCCGCACCCGCCGCTGCTGCGGCGCCAAAGAAGCCAGCGCGCGAGGCGCTGCCGCGTCTGAGCTTCTGGGAGGAGTTCATGATCAGCGGTGTGGCCGCCGGTATTGCCAAGACGGCGGCGGCGCCGATTGAGCGCATCAAGCTGCTCGTGCAAAACCAAGGCGAGATGCTGAAGCAGGGCACGCTCGACCGCCCGTACAGGGGCGTCATCGACTGCTTCTCGCACACGGCACGCAACGAGGGCATCATGTCGCTCTGGCGCGGCAACTTGTCGAACGTCATCCGCTACTTCCCTACGCAGGCGCTCAACTTTGCCTTCAAGGACAAGTTCAAGCGCATGTTCAACTACAAGAAGGAGCGTGACGGGTACATGAAGTGGTTCATGGGCAACATGGCCTCGGGCGGTGCCGCCGGTGCCACCTCGCTGTGCTTTGTCTACTCGCTCGACTATGTGCGTACGCGGCTGGCCAACGACACCAAGTCGGCGAAGAAGGGTGGACAGCGTCAGTACAATGGCATGATCGACTGCTACGTCAAGACGTTCAAGAGCGACGGCCTGCTCGGCTTGTACCGCGGCTTCTGCGTGTCGTGCGTCGGCATCGTCGCATACCGCGGCTTCTACTTTGGCCTGTACGACACGCTGCAGCCGATGTTGCCGGTGAACAACTTCTTCGTCAACTTTGCCCTTGGCTGGGTTGTCACGGTCGTCGCGGGTCTCATCTCGTACCCGCTCGACACGGTGCGCCGTCGCATGATGATGACTTCCGGCACTGGCAAGAACTACAAGAGCTCGTTCGAGTGCTTCGCCAAGGTTGTCAAGAACGAGGGTGTCACGTCGCTCTTCCACGGCGCCGGCGCCAACATTCTGCGTGGCATTGCCGGCGCGCTCGTCTTGTCGGGCGTTGATGCGATCAAGCCGTACTACATCAACGCGCGCGTGAAGCCGAAGAGCTAGCGGCGTGCTCACAGACAGAGTGAGTGAGTGAGCGAGAGAGAAAGTGTGTGTGTTCTGTGTGCACGTATGCGTGTGTGCGTGTCGCGCGCGCCAGCACACTGCCAGTCGCATACGTGCTGTCTTTTTCCCGCCATCTCACACTCCCACCGTTGTTTCGATATGCAGATATATACACAAGTAACGAGATGCATGCACGTACGTGTGTGTATGTGTTGTTCGTGTGTGTGTGTGTAAGTAGAGTGAGCAAGAACGATGACACGGATACTATATATATGTGTGTGTGTGTGTCGGTGTAGTATTAGCAAGTATAGCAACCTGCAGTGCTGTCGACTGTGACACATATGTATCTCTCTCTGTGTGTGTGCATGTGTCTGTGTAGTCGACGGGGCTGTTGTTGTTGTTGTATCGTAGGCACGAGTAGCTAGTATGCGCGCATGACGATTGCGCGATGCGACAAGACCGTTGTGTAGGTGCGCTTGTGCATGTGTGCGTGTATGTGCGTGTATCTGTAAAACACGACGAAGAGTAAGAAGGTGAAGAAATACGAGTGGTGCGTGCGGTGTGCGGACACGCTGACAAACTATGTATGCATGTGAGCATGTATGTGTTGCACGCTGTAGCCACGAAATAGAGTAACGTAACGTGTAGGCGTGGGCAAATGATGCAGTGTACACGGAAGGAAAAGATGACGGCAGCAGCGGCAGCGGCTGTCGCCGTGGCAAAAGGGTGCGTGCGCGTGCGCGTGCAGTTGTGTAGCAGTGACATGACAGCATGCGGCGAGTGACAATGACAAGTGCAACGCATCTACGTACACGTACAAGCAAACATACTGACGCATGCGCTGCGTAACACGCGCACATACACACGCGCACACACGCGCACGCGCCAGCGCAAACGTTCTCATACATGCAAAGAAGGAACGGCAACACATGTGCATGTACACACAGCTACGCGCCGCGTGCGTGCTCGTGCTCTTGCGTTCACGTTGCCTTGCTCTTGTGTGTGCAGTGTAGTGTGTAGTGTGAGCCTGCGCGCGATTGTGCTGCAAGAGTGCCGCTGCCTTTGTCTTCTGCCTACGCGTCAGTTGGTGTGTGTGAGTTTGTACACGAGTATATACGTGCGCACGCAAGCATGCCACGCGCCACCGCGCCGAGCGGTCAGGACTGGGAGCCGCAGGTGTTCAACTTCCAGAACAAGAACGCCGCCGCGGCGCGGCGACCGCAGCGCGTCGACGAGAAGGATGCCAACCGTGCGATGCAGTCGGGGCAGGCGGTACAGGTCGAGCGCAAGGAGCACCTGCGTGCCAACCAGCAGCTCGCCACACCTGGCGCCAATGCAAAGAAGCTTGCTGAGGACAGCGAGCACCTGAAGGTGAAGCGCGTCGACCCACAGCTGCGCACACGCATCATGAAGGCGCGTCAGGAGCTGAACTGGTCGCAGCAAGACCTCGCGCAGCACATCTCGGAGCGTGTGACGGTGGTGACCGAGTACGAGAATGGCAAGGCAGTGCCCGAGGAGCGCGTCGTGGTCAAGATGGAGAAGGCGCTCGGTGTGTACTTGCGCGGTGCCAAGGTCGGACAGCCATATGGCAAGCACCGCCCGACACCGAAGCCAAAAGAGTAGTACATGTGTGTGTGTGTGTGTGTGCGTAACGGTAGACGTGTGTGCATGTAGTGATAACGTGTATGTGTGTGTGTGTGTGCAATGTAACGCGCCTGGGCGCATGCGCAAGCTGCACACGTGTGATGCACACACGCAAACAACGAGCGAAAACATACACACACACACACACACACACACACACGTGTACGTGCACTCTTGTCGTCACGCTCACGCATTGGCCTTTGTTTGTGTGTATATGTGCAGCAGTAGTGTAGTTGTGTTTGCGTCCGTGCCACATATATATATATATATATACATATATACACATACATACACATTGTGATAGTGGCCGATGAACCGCTATGCGATCATCGGACAGCTGGGCGATGGCTCGTTTGGTGTCGTTAGTAAGGCGCAGAACAACGCCACGGGCGACGTTGTCGCCGTGAAGAAGATGAAGCAGCGCTTTCACAGCTGGGACGAGTGTCTGCAGCTGCGCGAAGTACAATCGCTGCGTAAACTGCAGCACCCCAACGTGATCAAGCTGAAGGAGGTGGTGCGCGAGCACACGGAGCTGTTCCTCATCTTCGAGTATTGCGAGCGCAATGTGCTGCAGATTATGCGCGAGCGCATGGAAGTGATGAAGGGCGCCCACGCGTTCAACGAGCGCGAGGTGCGCAGCATCATGTGCCAGACATTGCTAGGCATACAGGCGGTGCACAAGAGCGGCTTCATGCACCGCGACCTCAAGCCGGAGAATCTGCTCGTGCGCGGTGACTGCGTCAAGGTGGCTGACTTTGGCCTCGCGAAGGAGATTCGCTCGCGGCCGCCGTTCACCGAGTATGTGTCGACGCGGTGGTACCGCGCACCCGAGGTGGTCCTCCACTCGCACCACTACAACTCGCCGGTTGACATCTGGGCATGCGGGGCCATCTTTGCTGAGCTGCTCCTCTGCCGCCCGCTCTTCCCGGGCACCTCGGAGAGCGACCAGCTGTTCAAGATTTGCAGCGTGCTCGGCACGCCCTCGCCGACCGAGTGGGACGAGGGCTACACCCTCGCACGCCGCCTCAATGTGCGCTTCCCTGCCGTGGTGCCGACGCCGCTGCGACAGCTGCTCGCCGACGCGCCGCCGGCTGCCGTCGAGCTCATTGAGCTCATGCTGCGCTTCAACCCAAGCGAGCGGCCCACCGTCGTGCAGTGCCTGCAGCACCCCTTCTTCACCAGCGGCGGCGGTGGCACGACGGGGTCGGCGCTGTACGCGGGCATCAGCACAGGACAGCCACACAACCCCTTCGTGACGCCCGCCAACATGGCCACGCCACTCGCGACAACGACGGCGACGGCGACGGCGGCAACCACGTCGTCTGCAAGCGCCACAGCCACGACGCTCGCCGGCAGCCCCTTCACCGGACTCGTCTCGTGCAACGCCACGCCGCTGTCGACGTCGACGGTGGCGATGAGCAAGTATGCGAGCTTGTTTAGTCAAGGCGCGGCGAGTCCGTGTGGACCGGCGCACAGCAACAACAGCAACAGCAGCATCACGATGGCTGCGGGCGGTGTGCACATGCACGCCAACGGTAGCAGCAGCAGCAGTCACGTGACTGCCGCCGCCGTCGCTGGCGGTGGTGGCGGTGGGGCGAGCATGCGAGCATCCACGACGACTGTGCCGTCGCTCGCGGGTGGCCACACACTCTGTAGCAGCGCACTTGCACCGCAGCAGCGACACGCACCCGCCATGGGTGCGGCAGCGTATGGCGCAATGCCGGCGAGCAGCGGCAACAGCAACCACGGCGTCGTCGGTGGCGGCAGCGCGGAAAGCGACGACGAGTTTGACTTTTGACGTTGCATCGCTCTGTGTGTGTGTGCGTGTGTGTTTGTGCTTGTGTGTGTGCTTATGTATGTGTACGTGTGTGTATGCAGGCAACGATGTAATAATGAACCAACATAGTCACTGTCACGTGCAAATGTGTGTATGTGTGTGTCTGTATGTGTGTGTGTGTGTATGTGTGTGTGTATAGCGCGGTCTTGGCCATGTACATCTCACCTCATGTCCCTCTGCCACTGTCAACACGTACACATGCACAGACGTGCACGCATACATACACTTGTCAGCGCCATATGTGCTACCCTGTGCATATGCTTTGCACATTGTGCAGTATATATATATATATATGTGGTCCCCGCCCTGTGCACATACATACATACACACACACACATATGCGTACATCTTGCATAGCAATACATGCACCCCTACATACGTATACACACACACACATATATATATATATATGTATGCGCGAGCGTGTATGTAGACGCGTAACATGTACGCTTGCATGCAAGTATGAATGCGTGTGCGTACGTACATGTGTGCTTCGTTGCCGCTTGTGTTGTCAGGTGCATACGCACGTGCACACGCATACACACGGTGTAGGTTTGCAAGACAAGCGCAGGCGTACACACACACACACACGTGTGCACTTCCTCGCTTGCTTGCTCTGTGTTGTTGTTTTTTTACGTGCGTGTGTGTTTCTCTGTCTTTGTGTGCGTACACGGCTTGCCCATGCGCGTACGACGACAGCAACGACGTGCGTCGTCGCGCTGTGCTGCCGTGGCCGTGCTGCTGTTGTTGTCATTCTCGCTCGCACTGTCGCTGTCGTCTACCTGTGCGGCTGTTGCGGCTGCTGCGGATGCTACAACAAGCACAAGGACGTGGTATGCTGCCGTGGGTGGCTGCACCGGGCCTGACGACGCGGCACGCGTGACGGCGAAGGTGCAGTCCCGCGACGACAATGACGCCGCGGCGCTCTTTCTGCGTGCGCACAATATGTCGTACGCCGGCCTCGCCGGCTACGTCGACCACGGCCACGTATACTGGGATGACGGCTCCGTCGTGACGTGGTCGCCGCCGTCGTTTGCCCCACCCGCGTCCGCCACCGGCTTCGTGCTGCTGTACGCTGACGGGACGTGGGGCTATGCGGCGTACGCGGCCTACGCGAGCACCGTGTTCTTGTGCTACGACGTGCACGAGGACACGACAACGACGACAACGACAACGACAACGACGACAACGACGACCACGCCCGCACCTACAAGCACAACGACAACAACGACGACGACCACCACAACGACCACGCCTGTGCCTACCAGTACGACGACGACGACGACGACGACACCAACACCTGAAGACAGTACAACGACGACGACGACGACGACGGCTGCACCTGCACCTGCGCCTGATGACGACACCACGCTTGCGACTGTCATGACGACATTGCAGCGCGCGCTGAACGCGGTCGGTGACGTCAATGTTGGCGGGCACATGGCCGATGCACTGCGTCTGCGCCTCGACCGCACCGTCGCCGTGCCGCTGCGTCGTTTGTACGGCAATGGCGGCGTTGTCTATCTTGGCCTCGACAGCGCCGACGAGGTCGCGCACGGCGGCGGCGCAGCGCCGTTGCCGTTGCTGCCGACGTACGTCGCGGCACTGCAGCTACAACGCACGGAGGCAGACGACGGCGCCGCGTTTGAGGTGGCGGTGGCGCTGCCTGCGGGTGTGGTGCGCAGAGCCACCCACGTCGTGTTCACACTGACGCTCATTGGCTACGACGCCCGCATGCTCGCCACGACGGCGACAGAGGAGCCGGCGCGCGCGGGTGTGCGTGCGCCGCTGTCGATCACGCTGCGTGTGCACCCGGCGGCGGCGCTGCTGACACACATCAAGGCTACGCTGCGTGTCGCAGTCGACGAGCCGCCGCCGCACGACAGTGACGATGACAGCGACGATGACGACAGGGTCGATGATGACGACGTTCGACTGCATGTGCAGGTGCTGCGGCTGTCCGGGCCAGGCACACCGGCGCCCTACACCCACGTCCTCTCCGCAGACGCCTTTACTCAGCTGACGTTCTCGCTCGTCAACAATGGCGTGATGGGGGCGATGTGTGTGCCGGTGGCGGCGCAGCGCATCGACTATGTTGTGGTCGGCGCGACACTGCAGCTGCGTCTGCGACGAGCACACGCGCAGCGCCTACGCGCCGGCCGCAAGAGTGTGTGTGCGTCACACGATGGCCGCAGCGGCCTCGTCGTCGCACACGTCATTGCGGCTGCGTCGTCGCCGTCGCCGTCTGCGTTGTTGTCGCCGTCGTCGTTGCGTGTGTCGCTCGAGGCGACGGCGGCAGCGGTGCGTGTGGACGGTGCGCCACTGACGCTGCTGCGGCGCGATGGCGACGGCGCTACGCGGGCGTTGGTGGTGCAGGACGACTATGACGCGTACGTCAGCCGGCACGCCACGTGCGACGACGACGTCGACACGGTCGACGGCGACAATCATCGTGCGACGGTGAGGGCAACGCTTGCCGTCATCAGCAACGCCACACACGCGAGTAACAGCACACGCACACTGCTCTTTGTGCGTAGTGTACGCAACACAGTCGCGGGCGAAGGGGACGACGTCGCTGACGACGATGTGGCACTGTCATCGTCGTCATCATCGTCGTCAACGACGGTGTTTGTGGGCTATGTATGTATGCGTCATCGCGCCACATCCGCTCGCGTCCCGGTCACGTACAAGGGCGGCGCCGACGCCGTCCGTGTGCTGCGTAGGATGACGCCGTCGTCGCCGTCAGCGGCAGCGGCGCGCGCTGTGCGCCGTCGTCGTGTGCTGCACTTCTTTGCCCACATGACGGGCGGCATTGCGCTGTCACCGTATGTGCTGCCGCCGCTGCTCGAGCGCAACGGCGGCGACAACGACAACGGCTGTGACGACGACGACGCGGCGCACTACGCCCGCGTGCAGGCGTTGCTGCGCGGCAGCGGCAGCGGCGCCGCCGACGCGTCCTCGTCGACGTTTGTGCGCCTCGTGCCACTGCCCTTTGTGCACGCCGTGCGCGCCACACGCGCCGACGAGGACGCGGCGTGTGCGTACGGCACCCACGAGCTCGTCGCCACGCTGACGCGACGGGGTGTGCTGCAGCTGCCCCCGCGTCTGCGCCTTGTCGCGAGCGACGGTGTGCTGTGTGTGGGCGCGACATCGCTGCGTGTCGTCTACGCGGCGCACGCGGACGCCGCACAGTGGCTGACGGCGGTGGCGGGGCGACGCGCGTACGCGGCGGCGGCGACGGCGACGCTAGTGCTCGCACAGCACGAGGCACACACGGACAGCGGCACACACGGCTGCGGCGGTGTGCGAACGGCCACGACGCTGCAGCTGTCGGACGAGGCGGCGGCGGCGGTGCGGCACGACACCCACGCCCTCGCACTGCGCTTGTCACCCGACGCGACGTGTGCGGCCGGGGCGACGATGCGCGTGTACGCCTACACACCCACCGTCGACGGCGACGCGGGCGACACGGAGGCAGACGCCGACGACGCCGAGGCGGACGAGGACGACGGCGTGGCGTCACGCGCTCGGCAGTATGTCGTGCTGCTGCCGCCGCTGACGGCGTCACGAGTGACGTATCGCTTATGCCTCGGCGTGTACGCGGCAGACGGCACAGCTGCCTTTGCGCACACGGGCGTGTCGCTGACGCTGTCGACGTGGGCGGCGGCGCTGCGCGCGTGGCGGCGGCAGCGCGGCGCTGACGCGGCGACGCGGCGCGTGTGGTCGCCGTGCGCGGGGCAGACGCTGTGCGGTGCGAGCACGACACAAAGCGCGACGCGTGTGTGTGTGCACTCACGCAGCGACAGCGACAACAACAGCAATGACGGTGGTGATGACGAGGAGGGCAGCAACGACGTGCGTGCGTGGCCGCTGCGTCTCGTCGAGGTGCTGGGCCGCGTTGGCGCCCTGCACGTCACCCTCGCCGGCAACGAGGCGCGTGTGCGGGCGGGTGTGTTTGCCGACGCCGATGGCCCCTACGCGGCGCGCGACGACGGCGACGGCGTCGGTGTGTATGTGGACATGTCAGACGCCCAGGGACACTGTCAGCTGCTCGAGCGACTGACACTGACGAGTGACGGCGGCGTCAGTCGTGGCACGAGCGCTGTCGTGACGCCGTCGGCGACCGTCGTTGAGTTCGCCGCGTCACCGCCGCCACCGGCCGGTGTCGTCGTCGACGTCGTTGTCGCCTTTCGCTCCGCCGCAGCGACGCGCGCAGACGACAGCGACACGACGACGACGACGACGCTGTCGCCGTGTGCGACGGACGAGGGCAGTGTGTACCGCACGACGACGATACAGCTGCCACATGACATGATCGTGCCAACATGGTCGTCGCAACAACAACAGCAGCAGCAGACAAGGACACGCGATGCCGCCGCCGCAGCACAACCGCGCATCGGTGTCGATGTGTCGTGGTTGCTTCTGCGTGCACTCGTGCAGCCGTCGTCGGCGTCGTCGGCGTCGTCGGCGTCGTTGCCTGTTATGCAGCACTATATGCTGTGCTACTATGCCTCGCCGCACGACGCGCAGCTCGTGACGCAGACGTACATTACAGCAATGACGCCATCGCCCTCCTCGTCATCGTCGTCTGCAACAGCGACGACGACGACGGCGGTGGTGGCGATCAACAATGACGACGTGGTGGCCTCGCAAGCAGCGCTGCACGTCTACGACACACAGGTGATCCGATGGCAGCTGTCGGGTCTGTTTGCGCCGCCCTCCTCGTCGTCATCGCCGTCGCCGTCGTCGACGACGAACATGTTGCTGCAGCTTATGTATAGCGCGGTAGCGTGCAACGGCGACAGCAGCATCGGTAGCGGCTATGCTGTTGCGTACAGTGTGCCGATCACACCATTGTCATTGCGCGGTGGTGAGGCTGTCATCGATGTCGCGCGCATCGCACGCAGACGCGACACGCGTGGTGGCAGTAGCAGCAGCAGCGCGGCGGCGGCGGCGTGGTCGACGCTGTATGTGTGCTACACAGCAGGAGTGCAGCAGCGGCGTTGGCTGCTGCCACTGGAGCGGCGACGCGGCCGTGTGCTGGTGCGACACGCGCTGCGGCTGTCCTCGCTCAGCTATCTGCCACGCTACGTGCTCGCCGCTACCGCTGACGTGCGCAGCAACACACACCTTCGCCTGACAGATCCTCGTCAGCCACCCATTACGTATGTTGCCCTCTTTGTCACCACCACGCCACCGTCACGTGCTGACGTGCATGTGCAGCGCACGGACACGGCTGCTGCTGCTGTCGCTGCTGCTGTGGCTGCAGACGACGGCGGCGGCGGTGCTGACCCGCGTTGTCTGCTCGGTACGGCACGTCACGTCGACACACTGCGTGTGCGTCGCGATCGCCTGGGTGTGCGCTGGCTCGATGTGTCTGGCCAGGTTGTGCGTCGTGCGGTGGACATGGCAGCGAGCATGCACGACAACGACGACAACGACACGGACAAGGGCAGCGGCACGGCAGTGTATGTGCGTCTGTGTGTGACGGCGTCGACTACGCCGCAGACGTCGCGCTTTGCGCCCGTGGCGGCATACCTCGTGCTCGATCGCAACGTGGCACCCGATGACGACGATGACGACGACGATGACGGCGACGGCGGTGGCGTCAACACGGGTGTGACGCTGCTCTTGTATTTTGCACGCGTCAACGCGACGAGCAACACGCCGTCGTCACCACAGCTGCCCTCACTGGACGCGGACGCGGTGCGTGAGGCGGTGCTGCGGTACGTCGCGGCAGTCGCGCAAGTGCCGCCGGCGTCGGTGCTGCTGACAGACGCCGGTGACGATTGCGTGGCACTGTACATTGAGCCCTTTGCCACGACAACGACAACAGCAGGAGGAGGAGCAGCGTCGTCGTCCTCGCCAGTCGCCAATGCGCGTGCGCAGACGCGTGTGTTGTACGACGCCATCGTGTCGGGCACGCAACTGCCGCTGACGGTGACGACGACGACGGCGACGACGGGCGAGGAGGCTGCCTTTGCCCTCGCCGCCATTGAGGGCATCTCAGTGCGCACACAACGCACCGCCGCACACTACACCTACACCCGCGTGCGCACCACGAACGTCCCGCTGCCTGACGCGAATGCGCAAGACATGAGTGTCCGCCTCTTTGTGGTGGTTGTGTTGCCGACGTCTGCTGCCATTGTCATCTTCTCGCTACAGCGCAACATACCGCGACTGACGGGCGCGCGTGGCCGCAAGGCAGCAGCGGCGGCGGCGGCGAGCGTGTCATTGTCATCGCCACAGCCGCCGCCGTCACCGTCGCATGCATCGTCGACGATGCACGTGGCGGGCGACTGCGACGTCTCGCCACCGCCACGCGACCCATATCGCAGCAGTCATCATCCATCACCACCGCAGCCACAACAACAGCAGCAGCAGCGTGGCTACGATGATGACGACAGCGACGTCAACAGTGTCGTCATTGTTGCGGCTGATGCGGCACACGACACGTCGCACACGGACAAGACGACGACGACGGCAGATGCAGCCGCCGCGCGTCGCTCTGCCAGTGCGAAGGCGTCGCAGCAGCAGCAGCAGTTGTTGCTGCAACAACAGCAAACACGTGTCGATGACACAGTCGCCAGTCCGCTGTACGCGTCCGACGACAGCGACGACGAGGCGGGGGGCGACCGTGAGGCGGACGATAACACACGTGCCGCGCACATGGCGATGAGTGCGTCACCGCCGCTGAACAACACAACGTTTGCGATGGACAGACCGCCCATGTCTGCCTCGGTGCAAACTAACCCACCACGACCACCACGCCTGTGACGTGCACCTACGCATACACACACGCATACAGACATGACTGTATGCAGTTGTGTATGTATGTATATGTACGTTGGCGTGCATGCGCGCGTGTGTTGTCATACATCATGAACACATATATATATATAAACAAAAGAAGGTATATAAATCTTCGGGATGTGTGTGTGTGTGCCGTGTATGTCATTCGTGAGCGTTTATCTGTGTGTGTGTCAAGGGCAAAGAAGGCACGAGGGCGGTGCACGAGGTGCCTTTGCGGCTGTAATCTGTCCACCCGTATGCGCTAGCAGGTGTTGAGAGAGAGCGAGAGACGAGAGAGAGTAGCAGATTGTCGGCTATCGAGTGCTAGTACTTGTGTTTGTGTGTGCAATGTGGGTGTACGCGTCACCGAGTGTTGTACTGTGTTGTGTCATTGTGTTGTGCATGCTCTGCTTGTGTACTTGTCTATGCAAAGTAACACATACACATACACACATACATTTGTTCTGCGTGCGCTCGCTCTCTCTCCTTCTCTCGCAGCTCATCTTCGTGTGTGTCTGTTTACATAGCCATGTCGAAGAACGCCAAGAAGCACGATGACGAGTGGGAGGACTGCGCCAAGCCCGTCGAGGACGACGACGTCTCTGGCAGCGATGCCGCCACCAGCGAGGACGAGGAGGACGAGGACACGTCGCTGAACAACTCGGACGTGGTGGTGCGCTACAAGAAGGCCGCGCTGTGGTGCAACGAGACACTGCAGGTGCTCATTGCGGCAACGAAGCCGGGCGTCAAGGTGCACGAGCTGTGCAAGCTCGGCGACGACACGATTGCCGCGAAGCTAAAGACGATGTTCAAGGGCGCCGAGAAGGGCGTCGGCTTCCCTACGTGCATCTCGCTCAATCAGTGTGTCTGCCACAACAGCCCCGGCGCCGGTGACGAGGCGACGCCGCAGGAGGTGAAGCTCGGTGACGTGGTGCACTATGATCTGGGTGTGCAGGTCGACGGCTACTGCGCACAGGTCGCCCACACGCTGCAGGTGACCGAGAGCGGGCAGCTGGGCGACGGCGACGAGCGCGTGGCGCGGGTGATTGCGGCGACGCACAACATTCTGCAGACGGCGCAGCGGAAGATGCGGCCGGGGGTGTCGACGTATGAGGTGACCGAGGTCATTGAAAAGGCGGCGGAGCACTACAAGCTGACGCCCGTCGAGGGTGTGCTGTCACACATGCTGAAGCGCTACATCATTGACAGCGCCCGCTGTGTTGCCCAGCGCCGGGTGCCGGAGCAGATGGTGCACGAGTACGAGCTCGAGAAGGCGCAGGTGTGGACGCTCGATGTGGTGATGAGCACCGGCAAGGGCAAGCTGCGCGAGCGCGATGCGCGGCCGTGCGTGTACAAGGCCGCGCTCGACTCGAACTACATGATGAAGATGGAGAGTGCGCGCGAGCTGCAGAAGGAGATTGAGGCCAAGTATGGCACCTTCCCATTCGCCCTGCGCGCGCTCGAGACGAAGAAGGCGAAGCTGGGGCTGTCGGAGATGGTGAAGCACGACGCGGCGGTGCCCTACCCGGTGCTGTACGAGCGCGACGGCGAGGTCGTTGCTCACTTCAAGACGACGCTGCTCATTGGCAACAAGAAGCTCGAGGCGGTGACGGGGCTGAAGCCGCAGACGGGCGCACCCGCGCTCGAGCCCTTCACCGACGAGCTGCTGCTCGCAACGAGCAAGCTGCCGTACTCGCTCGAGGACAAGAAGGGCAAGAAGAAGGCCGATGACGAGGCGGCGGCGGCGACGGCGTCGTCGTAGCGCACACACACACATACACACGACAAGGCCTGTGTATGTTTTTGTATGTGTGTGTGTGTGCGATAGAGCAGCACAAGCAAAGGACGACGGCGCGCGTCCGCGCAGACGCACGTAACAAGACATAACAAACATAAACAGTTACACACACACACACACCCTCAGCCACCACTACTAACAAGTACAAGTGCAGCAGCAGAGCTGCTAACGACGACGACGATGGAGGCGAAAAGGCAGCAGTAACGCGTTGTGTGTGTGATGGTAGAGGGTGGTGACGAGTGCGCTGATGCGGCGCGCACTTGCGCGCAGACACACAACTGCATGTGCGTGTGTGTGTGTGTGTGTGTGTGCAAGTGTCATGACTAAGCAACCACGACAAGCACACACACACACACACGCTCACATGCCGTGTGTCTGTTTTGTCTCTGTTTGCATGCCGTGTCGAGCGACTGACATGACGATTGCTTGCGTGCGTCTCTTTGTTGTCATTGTCTCGTCTGTCACTCTCTCTGTGTGTGTGTGTGTGTGGCATCGACCTGCTAGCAACACACAACAACACTCCTACATATAGCGTGCTTACTTGCTGTCTTTGTGTGCGCATACTTTGTTGTTTGTTTGTGTGTGTACAGTTGCCTCGTCGTTGTGTCTCTCTCTCTCGCGCTCTGTGTGTGTGTCACTTCGTCTCTCTCTCTCTTCGGTGCACTTTAGTCACGTTGCGTGTCCGCGTGTTTGCGTGTACGTGTTGTCACCTATGGACATACCAAAGGAGGAGCTGCAGCGCGTGACGTTGGGCAAGAAGCTGGGCGAGGGCAGCTATGGCGCCGTGTACACGGGCCTCCTGCCGAGCGGCCGCTTCGTCGCCGTCAAGGTGCTCGAGCTGGAGGACGACGCGCCGTCGAACATGGAGGTGGAGATACACCGTAAACTGGTGCACCCGCACATCATTCGCTACTTGCACAGCCACATTGACGGCGAGAGCGTGCCAAAGAAACTGTACGTGTACCTCGAGTTTGTCACGGGCGGGTCGGTGCCGTCGCTGATGCGTAGCTTGCCGAATGGCTGCTTGCCCTATGACGTGGTGCGCGTGTACGCGCGACACATGTTTCGCGGTCTTGACTACCTGCACCGCAACCACGTTGCCCACCGCGACATCAAGGGCGACAACCTGCTCATCTCCATGGACACGGGCACGGCGAAGCTGGCCGACTTTGACCAGGCCAAGATCATGAACACGCACAGCACACTGAAGAAGGCCGTCACGGCGACGCTGTCGGGCACGCCCTTCTGGATGGCGCCGGAGATGATCACCGACGAGGCGGGCTACGACCCGTTCAAGGCGGACATTTGGTCCGCCGGCTGCACCGTCGCGGAGATGCTGCTGGGGCGGCCGCCGTGGAGTGGCGGGGGCAACATTATGCAGGTCATGAACCGCATCGCCATCTCCTCCGGCTGGCCCGACGCCATCCCGCGCGACGCCCACGCCCTCGGCTCGTCGGCGCTGTACGACTTTTTTGACAAGTGCTTCTGCCGCGACGCGAGCGCGCGGCCGTCGGCCGAGGAGCTGCTGCGCCACCCCTTCCTCGCCAGCGACGAGGACAGCAACAAGGACGGCAGTGCGACGACGACGAGCAAGGGCGACGAACATGGCCGCAACAAGTCGTAGTGTCACAAACGTACACACACACACGCACACGCGTGTTGTGTGTGTTTGTGTGTCTACGTTTGTATGTGTGTGTACATGTGTGTATGTAGCAGCCTTGGCCTGTGTGCTTGTGGCGGTGGTGGTGTAAGCAAGGTGCGCGGCGATGTTGTCCAGTCTAACGTGCACACTTGCCACACACATGCACGCGACGGTGGTGGCGACTGGCACGCGTCTTTGTCTGTATGTGCGTGTGTCATGTGTGCACATCCTAGTGTATGTTTGCAATGTAGGTATTGTATACACACACACACACATACACACATACGCATACACATACACATATACTACAAACAAAGTACAAGTACACCACAGCACGCAAAATGCAAGAGGGTAGTCCGCGGTCGGCGCACGACAGCCTGCCCGCGGGCACGGCGATCGAGGACAAGTACGTCATCGCGAGCGACGACGTTGTCGGGCGCGGCGCGTGGAGTGTGGTCAAGCGTTGCGTGCCGGCAGCGGGCTACAACCCGCCAGGTGCGCAGCCTGGCATGTCGTTTGTTGTCAAGATTATCGAGAAGGACTACCTCATATCGCTCACCAAGGGCGACGTGGAGCGCGCCATGGCCGAAGTGCGGCGTGAGATTGACACACTGCGCCACATCCCGCCACACGAGAATGTCGTCACGTTCATCGAGCACGTCGAGACGGAGCGCTTCTTTTTACTCTTCTTCGAGGAGGTGCGGTGTGGCGACTTGTGCGAGCTTATTTTGCAGCGCCCCACCGGCAAGCTGCACGAGTCGGAGGCGAAGCTGTACGTGTATCAGCTCATCAAGGCGGTGCTGCACTGCCACGTGCACGATGTCATTCACCGCGACATCAAGCCAGAGAATCTGCTCGTCAGCGACGATGACACGATCAAGCTGACTGACTTTGGCCTCGCGAAGCGTGCACGGGGTGCGAGCAGTGGCAAAGACAACAACAACAACAGCAACAACAACAACAACACGAACAGCGGCAGTGACGCACTCGACCCTGACGCGCTCGCGATGCCGTACCCGGGCTGTGAGCGGCTTGTCGGCAAGCGTATCACGTGCTCTGACGTCATTGGCACGCCACGCTACGGTGCGCCCGAGATGTTCTATGCAAAGTTCACGCAGACGCACTATGACGGCTACGCGGCCGATACGTGGTCGATTGGCGTCGTCACGTACATTGCCCTCTCCGGCAGCTTCCCATTTTCGGCGAGCGCGTCGGCGAGCGAGAAGGAGGTGTTCACGAGCATCATGGACGCACCCCTGGTGCCGCCGGCGGATGTGACGCCCATGGCGCTCGACTTTGTCGAGTGCCTGCTGAACAAGGACCCGACCACGCGGCTGCCGCTGTACGCGGCACTCACGCACCCGTGGCTGGCCGAGGTGGTTGTGCCGCGTGCGTCGATTGTCGCGACGCAGATACGCGGTCAGTGCGACAAGGCTGCGGTGGGCGACGGCGACGACGACGACGACAGGAGCAGCAGCAGCAGCAGCAGCAGTGACGACAAGGACGAGAGCGACGCGGCGTTTGCGACGACAATGGGCAACGGTAGCGGCAGTCGTCGTGCTCAGCGCCCGTCACGCCGTCGTGGTCATCGCGCGCGTGTGACGGCCGAGGTGGAGGCGGCGTGTGCGCGCTTTGACGAGGAGGCGCGTCAGTTGCACGTGTGCATTGCGCGCCTGCAGCATGAGCTCTTCCGCCTGCAGCGCAAGCAACAACAACAGCAACAGCACGAGCAGCAGCAGGCGCATGCGCACGACACACACCGTGACAGTCGCAGCGAGCGCAGTGGCAACAAGTCGATGTCGAGTCGCGCCCGCACGCCGTGTGGCTACGACGATGGCCTGTCCTCGTCCTCGTCGTCGTCGGCGGCGGCGGCGATGCTGCACATGCGTGGCTCGCGTGTGTCCGCGGCGCGTGCGCGCGTCGTGTCGCCGGCGCGTGCCCTCGGGGCGACGTACGGCGGCTTGTCCATGGTGCATGCCAATGGCACCACCACCATGACCACTGCTGCTGCTGCTGCGAGCAATGGCATGCTGCGTGGTCGCATGGCGAGTCGTGACAATAGCTCGCTGTACAACAATAACAATGGCCACGGCGTCGGTGGCGCAGCAGCGTCGCTGCGCAGCAAGACACCGCTGGCGCGCAGTGCCGGTGGGGCGGCGGTGCGGCGAGGCACACCCGCACGCACCGCCGGCACCACACCACGTCGCTGTGCCACCCCCGTGCGCGCGACAACGGCGCTGTTGGCGGCGTCGAGCAACGGCTCTGCCACCACCGCAAGCCTGCGCGCGACGTCGGCGGCGCGGACGAGCGGTCGCGGCAGCAGCATGGCCGCCACAGCACACAATGTCTCATCCGCCTCCTCGTCGCCTGCGCACCTTGGCGGTGTGCGCAGTGGCGTGCGTGCAATAAGCACACGCACCAGCGCGGCGACGTCGCTGGGGTGGACAAGTGTCAGCAACAACAGCGGCGGCAGCGGCGGCAGCACACACGGCCGCGCCACCTCGGCCGCACGCGGTGCGACGCCGACGCGGGCGACGGCGTACAGTCGTCCGCGTGGCAGTCACGCACTGTCGTCGTCGCCGGCGACGATGGGGGGCGGTGGCCTGGGTGCGACACCGGTGAAGATGACGGCGAGTAACCACAGTAACAACAACAGCAGCTACAGCGTCAACGTCAATGGCTACACGAGCAACAGCAGCAGCAGCAACGGTGGTGGTGGTGGTGACGGTAGCAGCATTGTCGTCGGCAGCAACGCTGCTGCTGCTGCTGGTGCTGCTGCGTCGTCGCGACTGTACAACAACAATACGCACAGCAGTGGCTCGAGCATGAGTGTAGGCAACGACCTGCGGATGGGCGATCAGGTGACGTACAAGGGCTGCCGTGCAGTGGTGCGCTTCAATGGTACGACAACGTTTGGCGCAGGCGTGTGGATCGGACTAGAGATGCTAGAGGGCAATGAGGGCACCAATGACGGGTCATCTTTCATTGACAAGCGGCAGTACTTTACTTGTCCGAAGGGCAAGGGTGTGTTTGTGCGTGCCTCGCAGGTCAAGCGGCTGTAGCCAGCACATACACACACACACACAGACACATATACGAACATGTGTGTGTGTGTGTGTCTACGTGCAGCATGTACTACATATACGAAACATCTGCGTATGTACGCGCCTCACTTTCTCTCGCTCTGCGTGCGCGTCACAACGTCGTGCGCATCGTTTGCGCGCTCGTTTGCCTCGTCACACGCCCGTGCACACGCACATGTATACTCGACGAAGATGATGACAACGACCATTGTGTACAGCAGCACTCGTCTGCCTCTCTTGTGTGTGTCTGTGTGTCTGTGTGTGTGTGTGTGTGTGTGCCGTGGCAGTAGAAGAGAGAAGAAGGCATGTGCATGCCTCTGCGTGTGTGTGTGTGTGTATGTCATGTGTAGATGTCGTGTACACGTTTCTTGTAGAGTAAGAGCACGTGAAGGAGTGCGTGGGCGGTGTGTCTATATATATATAAAGAGACAGCGAGCGAGTGAGCAGACAAGCCGTGCACGTGTGCACAGCTTGCGGTAGATACATTGTGCAGCTTTGTATGTACGTGCGTGTGTACAGCTTTGTGGTGGTCATGATATGAGCGTGCGCACACACATACACACAAACATGTATGCAAACACACACAAAGTATGCTGTGTGATGCCGTGTACATGTCTTGTGTGCTCTTGTCATCGTACATGGTGTAGTCGTGTGTGTGTGTGTACATTGTAGATTGTGCCCATCTGTTCGTGTGTGTGTGTGTATATAACGCGTACAACATGGCGCAAGACTTTAGCACGTGGCTAAACTCGCTTGGCAAGGTCACGCGTCTTGCGCTGGGCTGCGCGACGTTTCTGTCGGCGGCGTCGACGTTTGGCCTGGTGAGCCCATGGCACCTCGTGCTGGTGCGCGTGCCGGGCTGGATGCTGCAGGTGTGGCGGCCACTCACGTCGTCGCTCTTCTTTGGCAACTTCTCGTTCATGTGGATCGTGAACATGTTGACGTTTGTGACGTACATGAACTACATCGAGCAGCGCGAGCTGAATGGCGTGACAGCCGACTTTGTCTATCTGTTGCTCTTCGTTCTTGCGTGCTTGACGCCGATGAGTTTGCTGCTGAACATGCCACTGCTGAGCGCGTCGCTGCTGATGGCGCTGTGCTGGATCTTTTGCAAGCGCAATCCGCACATGCAAATGTCCCTCTACGGCTTCGCCTTCCGCGCGAGCATCTTTCCCTGGGTGCTCGCCGCGTTTCATGTGGTGATTGGTGGGCAGGGCATGCGCAACGACATCAGCGGCATCCTCGTCGGACACGCGTACTTGTTCCTGCAAGACGTGCTGCCACGCACCCACAGTCTGCACTTGCTGCGCACACCGCGATGGCTGCACCGCGTGCTCGCGGCCTACACGACGCCGCGTGACGGCGGTGGCAGTGGCGGTGGGGCGTATGTGCCGATGCACGCCCCGTCGCATCCGACCGACGCACGCTTTGCACCACGCACGAGCACGCTGACGGGCAGGCACATGTGGGGCAGCAGTGGACAGCGCTTGGGCTCGGGCTGACCGTATGCAGTATGAGTGTGCACATACGTGTGTGTGTATGTGTGTGTCTTTGGTGTCTGTGTGTATGTGTGTATGCTCGCCTGCCAGTGCGTGTCTTGCACTTGTGTGCTTGACAAGTTGTAGTGAGCGCGATGCCACTCGACGATGGTGAGCTGCTGCTGCGCACGCGACAACACGTGCAAAACGCCTGTCAGGACGTGCGCAGTGCGACGAGCGAGCTCGGTACGCAGCGCGACGCCGCCGCGCGCGACCGCCTGCGCCGCACCCGCGCGTTTGTGCACCGCTGCGATGGCAAGGTCGCCGCACTGCTGAGCAGCGTGCACCCCGAGCTGAAGTATCTGAAGGATCAGTATGTGCAGGTGAAGGCCGCGTACGACCAGCTCGATGCAGAGGCGCTGCGCAAAGAGAGGCAGACGTACGCGTTTGCGCAGCAACAGCAACGCGAGTATGGCGGTGGCAGCGGTGACAAGGACGTCGATGACGCGGGTGCGGTCGACGGTGACGTGTACAGCCGTGACGCCGACGGCGATGCGCGCGGCGGTGGCGCGGGTGTGCTGTTTCGCGAGGCGTTGGTGCAGCGACCGCAATACGCGGCGGATGTGGCGGGGCTGCGCACCGAGGAGGCGCTGCAGCGTGCGAAGCTGCACAGCATACGTGAGATGGAGACGGACGTGGCGGACCTGAAGGCCACCTATGAAGAGTTCCACGGCCTCGTGCACTCGCAGCAGGAGGGCCTTGACGTGATGCACGACAATGTCACTGACGCGCGCACGTTTGTGCAGCAAGGCCACGCACAGCTCATTCGCGCCTCGCGCACGCAGCGTCGCTTCCGCAAATTTGGCTGCATCGCCGGCATCATACTCGCCGTCGTCGCCGTCGTCGTCATTGTCGTCGTCATCATGGTGTTGCGTGCCTCGTAGCAGATGACAATGTATGTTTGTACACGTATGCAACTGTGTGTGTATGTGTGTGTGTGTGTGTGTTTGTCTCTCGTTGCTGCTGTTGCTGTGCGCACGAGACGGCGATGCTGGCGTGTCATGCACATATGTGTGTGTGTGTGTGTATGCGTGTGTGTGTGCGAGTATGCACGCGTGTTCTTGCCTACACACTGTTACTAGTCACGCCTCGCACACACATACACGCACACATACACACACAAGCAGCGCATACGTACATATATATACTTTGTGCGTGTGTCGTCTCGTCTGTTGCGACAATGAGTAGCCACGATGTTACGCCTATTGGTAGTGTGAGTGGCGCGGCGACGGCGTCGACTGTGAGCGCCAACCCGTTCGAGTCGTCGCTGCCGTATACAGACACAAAAACAACAACGACAGCCGCGTCAGCAGCGCATGGGCAGCAGCAGCCGCAGCAGCAGTCGCCTGCGCCCGCGACAGCGGCCGTCGACGACATCTTTGGCTCGCCGACGGTAGCCGCGAGCGCGCCTCAACCCGGCGAGGATGAGAGCAAGGATAGCCGCGACGCGGACAGCTCGCGCGACGACACGGCGGCTGCGGGGACGAGCAACAACAACAACAATGCGAGTGTGACGATGTCGACGTCGTCGTCGTCGAGCGCGGGGCCGGCGGCGCGTGCGGTGCTGCAGGCGCTCAACGAGTCGATTGCGAAGCGCACCGCCGAAGCCGATGCGCAGACGCTGAAGCGCGAGAAGGAGATACTGGCGGCGGCGAAGCAGTATCTGCAGGAGCAGGCGAAGAAGCGTGAGCAGGAGATCAGCAACGCGCGGGCGGCGCAGCAGAAGACGCAGCGTGACACGGAGCAGCAGATTGACAGCTACCGCAAGGCGGGGGCGGTGTGGAACGCGGTCGACATGCTCGTCGACATCAAGAAGCCGAGTGCGTACTCGAAGCGCACGGAGCACATGCGCAGCTTGCTGACGACGCTGACGCAAACACCACCCCAGCCGCAAGTGACGACGGGTACAACAACAGCAACAGCAGCAGCAGGTGCAGCAAGGCCGTAGCGTGTCATTTATGTCTTTGTGTACGTATGTATACATGTGTATGTGTATGTGTCTGTGTGTGTCGTTTTTGTACGGGTGTAGTGTAAGCACAAGTGTGCATACATACTAAGTGTGTGTGTGTGTGTGTGTGTGTGTGTGTGTGTGTACATGCAAGTGAGTAGCAAAGAACGCGGCAAAAGGTATACGTGTGTATGTGTGTGTATCTGTGTGTGCAAAGGCGTGTACGCTGACTTGTGTGCACGTGTATGTCGACACGTTTGTAGCGAGGCGCACAGGCATGTGTATGTGTGTGTGCATGCGTGTTGTGCAGTTGTGTTTGTGCAACATGTTGCCATTTTGTTGCGTGTGTAGTGACACGTACACAGCGGTGCTGACAAGGAGCAGCAACACACTCGCACACACATACACACACATACACCTACATACACTACACACACACACACATACACACACACACACACATCAGTATGCGTGGCGGTCGTGGCAGCTTTGGCGGTGGTCGCGGTGGCGGCCGTGGCGGCTTTGGCGGTGGTGGTCGCGGCGGCGGTGGTCGCGGCGGCTTCGGCGGTGGTGGCCGTGGTGGCGGTGGCCGTGGTGGTGGTGGTCGTGGCGGTGGTCGTGGGGGTGGCCGTGGGGGTGGCCGTGGTGGTCGTGGTGGTCGCGGCGGCGGTGGTGCGGCAAAGGGCAACACATTCCAGCCACACGCGCGCTTCCTCGGCTGCTACTTGCTCTCGGGCAAGGACACACTGTCGACGCGCTCGCTGGTGCCTGGCGTGTCCATCTATGGCGAGAAACGCGTCAGCGGCACCGTCATTGGCGAGACCGAGTCGCACGAGTTTCGTGTGTGGAACCCGTACCGGTCAAAGCTTGCGGCGGCCATCTACGCCGGCGTTGCCAACATTTACATGGCGCCCGGCTCCGCGGTGCTCTACCTCGGCGCCGCCAGCGGCACGACAGTCAGCCACGTCAGCGACCTGGTCGGCCCCGAGGGCGTCGTCTACGCCGTCGAGTTCTCGCACCGCAGCGGCCGTGACCTGGAGGAGATGACGAAGCGGCGCAACAACATTGTGCCCATCCTCGAGGACGCGCGCATGCCGCAAAAGTACCGCATGCTCATCCCACGCCTCGTCGACTGCATCTTCATGGACGTGGCGCAGCCCGACCAGGCCCGCATCCTCGCCCTCAACGCGCAGTACTTCCTGAAGGAGATGGGCGGCTTTGTCATTTCGATCAAGGCCAACTGCATCGACTCGACCGCCGACCCGGCGGCGGTGTTTGCTGCGGAGATACAGCGCCTGAAGGACTCGGGGCTGCGGCCAAAGGAGCAGGTGTCGCTTGAGCCGTTTGAGCGCGACCACGCGGTGGTGACGGGTGTGTACAAGAACCCACCGCAGTAGTAGTCACACACATACACACATACACATACACGCATGTGCATGCGTATGTGTGTATATGTGACGGCGACGACTAAGCGTAACTAAACACATAAGACGACGAAGACACACACACACACACAGGCACTGTCACCTTGTAACAGATACAGTGCGCGGCAACGAGGACGTATCTGTAGCATCTGCACACACATCGTGCCATCTGCAGACAAACACAGACACAGGCGCGTGTTGGCGTTTGTGCGTGTGTGCATGCTTTGTTTGCCTTGCGACAGCTGCGTCGTACACACACAAAAGACCATACATACGGACATCATTTCTTTGTATATACACACACACACGCACACATACATAGTTGCGTGACGATGAAGCCGCGCTCGGCACAACTGCGGCAGCAGCAGTCACAGCTGCGCCGTGCGCGACTGGAGGAGATGGCCGCGCAGTCGCGCGATCGCTTTGCGACGACCAACCGGCAAGTACGCCGCCGTGACCCCAACCGCGGCATCATCACGCAAGACGAGTGGGACCAGCTCGTCGAGGCACACGAGGACTCGGGCACAACATTCCGCTACGTCTTCGCCCTCCTCGTCGTCGCCGCCCTCGCGCTGCTCTTCTTTGCTAAGTACGACGAAGAGTACAATGTCGAGGTGCCGCAGATTGAGAGTGGTCGTGGCTTTGTTGGCGACCGCCTCGCCGCACGCGACCGCGATCGCGAGGCTGCTGCTGCTGCTGGTGGTAGTGGCGGCGGCGCTGCTCTGTCGCAAGCCGAGCTCGAGGCATACTACAAGGTGCTTGGCGTCGAGGGGCGCCTGCGCACGCCACCACCCTCGGCGACGACCGAAGGCGCGAGTGCTGCGACACGGGCGACGAGCACAGCAAACACAACGACGCGAGCAGGCGACGGTAGCAACGGCGACGACGCGAGCAAGGCGTGGCGGCGTGAAAACTACCGCGTGCGGCAGCAACTACGCAAGGCGTATGAGCAGCACCAGGAGCAGCAAGGTCAGCTTGTGCACTGCGGTCGTGCGTGCGAGGCGCACAACCAGCAGGTCGAGGTAGCCTATCGCGCCCTCGTCTCGCAAGTCGACCGTGAGCTGTTTGGCGTGCTGCTTGACGTCAATGACACCAAGTCGGCGCGCTCGACGACACCGCAGCTGCTGAAGGAGCGCTACGAGGCCAAGCGTGCACACATTCTCGCCACCGAGCGCGACGACGAAGACCGCAACATGGCCCTCGAGGAGCTGAAGGACGCGTACGACACGCTGCAAGACCCTGACGCGCGCAAGTACTACTTGTTGTACGGCTACAAGGCGCCCGAGCACATGCGCTACGTGAGCGCGCGGCATGGTGGGTGGGGGCAGGAGATGGCGCTCGGGACGTACAAGTATCGCGTCATTCTCTACTGGCTTGACTTTCTGCACAAGTACATTGGTGTCTGGGGCGAGACGGCGGTGCTGCTGACGGTTGTTGTGCTTGTCCTGGCCCGCCTGCCCGTTACCATGCGGCAAGCCACACGCGTGCTCGAGGACCTTGGCCTGGACGACGCCGCCGAGGTGGCGTCTGCCGCGATGGCGTCGACAATGTCACAGAAGCAGCAAGCAGGCGACGCGGGCGAGGACGGCAGCGGTAGCAGCACACAAGCAAAGGCATAGAGAGAGCAAGCCTGCGCGTGTGCGTGTGCGTGCGTGCGTGCGCTAGATGTCATGCGTCTGTGCATGTATATGTATGTGTTGTGACACGTCTTTGTTGGGCTGCTCATGCAAAGATTGTGTGTGTGCGTGTGTGTACGACAAGGTCGCGTGCGGCGCACTTGTGCCAATGGCAGACGGCGCGTTTGTACACATGCATACACATACACACCTGATGCTATGCTATGCACATGTTTGCGTTTGTTTGCAGGACACCTCTACTCACCTTACAAGTACATACGCAAATACGCACACACATATACTTACACACCTACACACCTACGTACATATATATACATACATACACTAGACACGAAAGGCGGACGTTGCGGAGTGTACATACGTGCAAAGTCAGTGAGAGCGTGTGCGCGTGTGTGCGTGCGTAGCAACGATGAACATGGAGAAGCAGGACTACTATGCCATTCTCGGCATTGCCCGCAACGCCAATGTCGAGGCGATACGCAAGGCGTACAAGCTCAAGGCGCTGCAGCTGCACCCCGACAAGAACCCGCACGGTGAGGCGGTGTTCAAGCTCGTAGTGAACGCGTACCAGGTCTTGCAAGACCCGACGAAGCGGCACGCGTACGACCGCGACTTGCTGCGCCGCGAACGCGGTGGCTTTGCGTCACCGCCCCCGCCGTCGTCATACGCGCGCGGCGCACACGCGGCGGCGGCAGGCGGCAGCAACGGCGCAGCCTCGTCGTCGTCGTCACCTGGCTACGCGCCTGACGAGGGTGGCTCGCGCAAGCCGCGCTTTGCGACAGACGAGCAGCTGTTCCGTGACGCCTATGAGCAGTATCGCAAAAACCCGTTCACCGCGCACGCACGCCGCTCGAGCGACTTTCGCGGCGCCGCGCAAGAGGGCTCCTTTGCCGAGTGGTTCAAGCGCAAGCAAGAGGAGCTGCGTCGTGCCGAGGAGGTGACCAAGGCAAAGGCCGAGTATGCCAAGAATCTAGAGCGTGAGGAGCAGAAGCGCGCCGAGGAGTGGCGCGAGCTGCAGCGGCAGCGCGAGAACGAGCGCGCCGAGGAGGCCGAGAAGGCGCGGCTGCGGCGGCAGTTTGAGCAGGAGCGACTGCGCAAGGAGAGCGAGGAGTTGCAGCGTGCGCAGCAGGCCGAGCTGCAGCGACAGCGCCTCGAGGAGTCGGCGGCGATGCAGCGTGTGCAGCAGGCCGAGATGGACCGTCACTTGCGCGAGCTGGCGGCGCAGAAGCAGGCGCTCGAGGACGAGCGTCGCCTCCTCGCCGACGAGCGCGAGCGCGCGATGCAGATTGCCGAGGAGAACCGCAACAATCGCTGTGTCGCGCAGAAGCTGCGCGAGGAGGCGATGGCCGAGGCGGTGCGCGCGGCCGAGCGCAAGCTGCGCGAGGCACAGGCGCAGCAGGTGCTGCGCGAGGCACAAGAGAAGCTGCGCGCCGCCGAGCAGCAGCGCGAGGAGGCGCGGCGGCGCGCCGAGCAGGACGTGATGCGCGAGCAAGAGCAACGCGAGGAGGAGCAGCGACGACTGGCCGCCGAGGCCGAGAATGACGCGCGGCAGCGCGCCTCGCAGGAGCTCGAGGTGAAGCGCAAGCACGTGCTCGAGTCGATGCAGCGCGAGCGCGAGCGCCACGAGGAGGAGGTGGCGGCGATGCGCCGCGAGACGGACCGCATCGAGGCGGAGATGCTCGCCAAGCTCGATGCGCTGCGCGAGGCGAAGCGGTCTGGCCAGCCCATCAACCTGGACGAGTGGAAGTTGTGACAATGTGTCGCACACACTGCCCCTCCCCCCTCTCTCTTTCTCTCTCTGTCTGTGTGTGTGCGTGTATGTGTGCTTTTGTCGTTGTCGATGTACAGTATGCGCGTCTCTTGCGCATAGTTGCAGCATTGTTGTTGTTGTCCTCCTCTTCTTCCTCGTGACGGTGGTGATTGTTGCTGGTGCTGGTGGGCGATGCTCTCTTGCTGCCAGCATCTTCATACATGTCTCGTCCCTCGCACACACAGACACACAGACACACTCACTCGCTCACTCACTCACGACCAAGGAATGCAAGCACACGTATATACATACATACTATACTATACATGTATATGCGACGTGCACACGTACATACACACCGCTGCATACATGACACGCCCACCACACACACACACACACACACACACACACACATACACTTACACGCACGCATGCCTGCTCTCACCCGCACACAAACATACGTGCACATACACCCTCACAGAGCCACGCATGCTCTTGCACGTGTGTGTGTGCGTGTGTGTGTCTGTGTGCACATGACAAACGTTGTGCTGTCGGTTAGGTGGTGCGTGGCGTCGCTGCGTGCGTGTACGTGTACGACTGTGTTTTCTGTACGCGTGTGTGTGTGTGTGTGTGTGTGTGCGTGCGTGCGTGTGTGTGTACGGTGTGCATGTGAAGTGAATGGCAGTGCGCGTAGACAATGACGCATGTGTGTGTACTGTACGTGTCGATGCCTGTGCCTGTATGTGTGTGTCTGTGACACGAATGCATGTCGTGACGTTTGCATGCGCACATACACACACATATGTGTGTGTGTATATGTAGTTTTGTTAGTTACTCGGTGTGCATACATACACGCACACGCACGCGCAATCAGAGTGAGTGAGAGAAGAGCAGACGGTCTTGTTCGTGTTTGTTGCGAGCAGTGACAGCGTGTGTGTTTGCAGGCGAAACATGTACGGCATGGGCGGCATGTACGGCGGTGGCCTCGGCATGGGCGGCATGTATGGAGGCGGCCTCGGCATGGGCTCGGGCATGTACGGTAGCAGCATGTATGGTGGAGGCATGGGCGGGGGCATGTACGGCGGTGGCATGTACGGTGGCGGCGGCCTCGGCATGGGCAGCGGCCTCGGCATGGGCTCGGGCATGTACGGCAGCAGCAACGGTGGCGGGCTGTTTGGCAACAACAACAACAATGGCAGCCTACTCGGCGGCAACGGTCTAGGCGGTGGCAACCACAACAACAACAGCGTTAGTCTCGGCAACAACGCCGGCCTGCTTGGCGGTGACGGCAACAATGCTAGCCTGCTGCCGGCGCCTGGCGACGCACAGCAACAGCAGCAGCAAGTGGGCTCGCCCATCAACCAAGTCGCGGCGCTGCCGCCGCTGAACGAGACGCCCGAGGCACGTGCGCGGCGACTGCGCAGTGAGCAGCGCAAGCAGCGTCAGATGATACAGCAACAACGCGCGCAGCTGCGTCAGATTCGCATGAAGGCAAAGCTCGAGATTGCCGGGCACTTGACGAATGTGTTTGTGCAGACGCTGCGGTCGACGATGGAGTTGTTTGCGGTGTGCTTTGGCACGTACTATAGCATGAAGGCGGTGCGCGCCTTTGCGAACAGTCAGGAGACGATGGCCGGCATGGTGCCGCCGGGCTACATGCGCGGGCCGGCCGGTCAGCTCCTACCCATGTCGCCCGCCGCCGCGGCCGCGCAGCAGCAGCAACAGCAACAACAGG
Organism: Trypanosomatidae sp. Fi-14; assembly: GCA_023091115.2. Taxonomy (NCBI): domain Eukaryota; phylum Euglenozoa; class Kinetoplastea; order Trypanosomatida; family Trypanosomatidae; species Trypanosomatidae sp. Fi-14. Next base: position 1,299 of record JAKVQF020000932.1, on the reverse strand, counting down.
CCGCCGCCGCCTCGCTGGCGGTGAAGCAGGGGGGCGGTGGTGGCAGACGGTGGCGCACGTGGGCCATTTGTGTGGTGCTCTTTGTGCTTGGTGAGGTCATCTACGGCCTTGTCGTGCGTAGCCGCACACAGCGTGGCCGCGGTAGCGACGGCCGACTGCGCTCCGTGTCGTCGTCGGCGACGGCGGCGGCGGCGTGCGCGCGTCGTCGTGCCGCAAACGGTGACGTGGTCGTCGAGGACGAGTATGGCAATGTGCTGACGCACGACGACGCCGACGACACGGACGCGACCGACTCGCTCTGCTCGCTCGATGACGAGGAGCTGGAGGCGGCGTACACGTCGGCCGGCTCGCGTGCGCGTGGCGCGGGCGAGGCGGCGCGCGGTGCGCAGGCGCAGCAGGCGTCGTCGTCGTCGTATGGTGATGTGGCGGTCGAGCAGGGCCTTGCACCTGGCAGCAGACGGCGTCTGTTTGTCGCGATGCACGACTACACGCCCGCCGCCAACGAGGGCGAGTTTGCCGCCTTCCGCGCCGGCGACGAGTTTATGATTGAGGACTATGTCGACAATGGCTGGTGTGCCGCCGTCGCGATGGACAGTGCAACGCACACGGCGACGAGTCAACGCCGTGTACTCGTGCCGGGCAACTTTTTGCGACCGCTCGAGTCAGCCACAAAGTTGTAGTGTGTCACACACACACATACACACATACACACACACACACAGAAGGGAGAAAGAGAGATATGCACGCGTTGTTATCTTTGTTGCTACTTGGTGTGCGTGTGTGCGTCGTCGTCGTTGTGTTGCTGTCGTAACAGGTAAAGTAAGTGACGTTCTCGTCGTCGTCGTCGTCGTTGCGGCGCTGTGCGACACACACACACATACATACACAGGCTTGCAAACGTGCATACATAAGCGACGCTCGGTGTGTTTGCGCATGTTTTTTTGGTGTATGTGTGTGTGTGCGTATATGTGTGTACTGTACATGTGACTTGCAAAAAAACAGATGACATAAGTGACATATATGTGTGACGCCGTGCTCGTGCACGTGTGCGCCTTGCGTACATTCTCTGCACACGCAAGCACCCCCCCACACCCCCTCTTTCCCTCACCATCTCTCTCTCTATACATACATATACAATCACACACATACACACACACATGCTTGCATGTTTGCACGTGTGTGTGTGTGTGCAGGTGTGCGTGCTACGCTACAGTCATACACACGCACACATGTGCGTGGTGTGGCGTTGCATGTGTGCTGTCGTTGTCTCGCACATTGCTTGCCTGCCTTGTCATCACA